>BMAV01004469.1:69964-110254 GCA_019973955.1 Trichonephila inaurata madagascariensis | reverse complement strand
TCTTTTAAAAAAAAACAAAACGTGCAGTCTACTTCAAAAATTTCCTAAATCTTAGAACCTGATTATTCCCCTTTTTCCCAACTTCGCAAATTTCCCCCTTGAACCCCTAGCATAGGGAAATTCAGATACCGAGCCTCGGCGTATAATTCCGATTACTTCCAGATAGAGTGTCAAAAGCGTCCCCCGAAACTTGACACGTGTCATGCAATATTAATGGGCGATTTCTCAAGCCTGAGTGGACCGGCCAGTAATCTAGAAGATGTGTCAGATCCATCAAAGAACAGCTCGGAACCCTAACCTTTTATCCGGACTGAGTGAGTCCCTTTTCCTGGAGCTTTAATAAATGCTCGGACGTTGCAAGTGGACTCGCTGATATTAGTTTTAGGAGAGGTCCTTTTGTAAGGGGATAGTTTTGCTGTTCTTGCTCAGATAGCGTGGCAACAGTTCTGCGATGACGTCGTGATTGATGTAATGAGAACTCTGGATCTCATTGGTTGGTATTAAATTTCTCGATTTGTGAGATCAGGATTAAACGTATTCCACAGATGTTATATGTCTCCAGGCAAAAGTAAATATACCAAGTTTTAATTTGGAAGAATGTGTAGTTTTATTCTTTTATATGAAAGTATGATTTAGAATAAACAGAATTATGTAGAGTTATGCAATACGAATTTATTACCCAATGAATCGGTTTAAAATTTTCGAAAAAGTAGAAATTTCGTTTGATATTGATGATTTCAGTAAAACCTTTTTGCATTTATAAAAGTTTCTATACATGAACTGAATGCAAGTACTCTTAGTAAAAGAATTATTATTTTTTCAGAACTGCGCTTATTTCTTATAAATGCTCATAATAATACTAAAATATACAAAAATATAAATAAAATTTTAATTTTTTTTTGAATTTTTCAAATTTCTAATTTTTTGAAAAATATTGAATCACAATGTTTAAATTTATCGGTCAGAAATAATAACAAAATTGCCTTTCATAAATAATTTCAAATAACAGCCTTTATTGTTCAGTAAAAACAGTTCAATTTTATACGCATTGTTTTCATATTTTGTAAACATTTTTTGGAAACCTCGGTAAAATTCAGGTAACTAAATTTTGCTAGCATTTTTTTATGTTACCCATTTTTTTTTTCTTCGATTCATTAAAAAAAGTGTCTTTATTCATAGAATATTTCAATGATGCATCAAACCTTTAAATAAAGACCTTTTCTCAACATTTTCTAGATCTTTTTTACGCGATAAATTACTCTCTTTTAATCACACGATTCAATTCTTTACTTTTCCTCATCTTTTTACTCCTCATCTAACTGTTCTCAGACTTTATTTTTTGTTTAAATAATTATAAAAGCTTTTATTGCTCATTTAAGACACACTTAAGAGTTTAAAAAGATTAGAAATAAAGATCCTATAACACAGCATCGGCCAAAACAGTAAAAAAGCCAAGAAAACAATAAAAAAAAAACTCCTTTAAATGAGTGAATGAGCAATTGATGTGATAAAGAAGCAAAAAAATGAAAAAAAGGAAAAAAAGATAGTAGAAATTTAATGCGATACCATGTTTCAAGTGGTTTGCAGAACATTTAATGTTGGTTCTTTAATGGGAATTAGTTAAGAAAGGGGTAAAAAATTACTGGAAGGAAATACAAACGCATTGATACTCATTGCATTTTTTACAAACATGGAGCTCCTTACATATCTGGCATAAATTGTCATAATATGTAGCAAAAAAATATATGATTTTTTATCATTTAAAGTCATGTTGAATTATTTGTTTTATGTTAGTGCTTCCAAAATATTTGTTTTGGATTAGTCCTTACGAATTATTTTTGTATTACTTATTCTGAATTATTTGCTAGGTATTATACATTCCGAGTTTTTTGTTTCACATTAGAACATTTTTTCCAAATGTTCTCCTTTTGTAAGAAATGCTTCTATTGTATTAATATTTTGCCTGTATATAGGTCAGACCTCTGTACAGAGGCTCAACTAGAATTTTTGAAACGCATAACTCGGAAGTCGATTTATCCATGTTTTACGAAAACAGAAGGGAGAAATTTTAAGAAAATACGCCGATAATTATTTCAAATGGTTGTAACTCTGAAAATAATGTGAATATTTCAAAAATCATAGTTGAGCCTCTGTACAGTGGTTTGAGCTATATACAGGCAAAATATTAATACAATAGAAGCATTTCTTACAAAAGGAGAACATTTGGAAAAAATGTTATTCTAAGTTACTTTTTTGCCAAAATATTGTATTTAAAAATTTTTTTTGTCATAATGTCCTTAAAACAATTTTATACATGTATTCTAATCTAAGTGACACTAAATATCATGAAAATTATCCATTTATGCGCTTTTTTAAAATCATAGTTCCGAACTTAGTCGGATACCTTAAGGTTGTTTCAAAGTTCAATTTAAATAAATAATCATTCAATTTTGAGCTAGAGAAATTGAAAATGTTCACTTTTTTTTTCATGTAGAACTTCAAGAAATAAAATGTTTTCTTATAAATATAATAGAATCACGTTTGTGTAAAAAGAAGAAAATAACAGTAAGGGTGGGTACACAAAAAAAGTAGTTTTCTATAGATAAATTACAGTAATTACATATTATAGTTTTTGAACATACAAGTAAACAAAAAATTCATTATCTAACGAATTAGTACTAAAGTAACGATAATAGGTAATTTCTCCCTATCGGTTTGTGGGATTATAAAACTTAAGAAAGATCTAGACTTAAGAAATTTTGATCCATTTTATTATATATGTACACATAATCTACCTACCAGTTAGCGTGGCAGTGACGATTGACTGGAACCACCAAAATTCACTGTAACTATGATTGCAGCAGACAGTTGGATGAAAGAAATTGAACGCAAGGCATTGAGACTGGAGAATTGACGTGTTTTGCCAATAACGTGCACTTTTAACACGAAAAATTAGACTGAAATTTACGGAAGCGCGTTATACGCCGGGTATAAAAAATAAGCTTCGAAAATTAAAAAAAAGAGGGATGAGCATAAGAGAAATTAGACTTCCATATAGATGGGAATATTATTTATCTGAAGGAAATGACGTACCTAATGGAATTAAAGCAGTGATCCGCAACCCCCGGTCCACGGACAGGTACCGGTCCTTGGATCAAATGGTTCCGAGCCACCTAATGAACATTAAATTATTGCCATTTTATTTAAAGTGGTACATTTCTCTCGGATTTGCGCAACTTTCCTCTGAAATCACTTTATATTCCACGTTAAATTACTTTTATTCATTTTTGGTGTAACTATATTTTATTCTGAAGGCATATTTAAATGTTACTAAATTAAAATTGTTAAATCATAAGAATCTAAAATATAAACAATCAACGTGTCCCACCCTCAGCGTTATCAAATTTATCAAACGTTGACCGGTCCACAGCGATAAAAAGGTTTCTGGCGCACTGAATTAAAAAAAAAAAATATTTTGATTCTAAAAGTATACTATTTTTTCAAAATCCTGGGATAACAACTCGAATAAATAACTTAAAAATGTACCAGAATTATACATGCACACTTCTTGTTCCTTCGTAAAAAAGGGGCTGCGCGTTATACAGCGAATATACCTAAAAATTAAAAAATGTTGCTTGAAAGTATGGGTGCGCGGTATACGCCGGATTTTACGGTAATTATTATTATGCATTTGATAGCTTTCAGTTTTAATTCCCGTGAATTTACCTTTTGCGTATAATTGGAAATAATTTTTTTATTTATAAAAGAAAGAAGGAAAAATAAGTTTTCTAAATTTGAGGGGTGACAGTATAACACATTATTTCTATTATAAACGTTGCTTTTTTATTTTTGTAATCCACATGTGTGAAAATTGTGTGTATGGATTACCTATACTAAATAAGTGTATTTTTTCTGTAATTTTAGGAAACATATGGTCAAGATTAAAATAAACTCGTTATTTTTGATAACAATACATATTATTTATCAATCCGTTACTAAAAGATAAGAAAAAAAAAGATTCGATATTTTAAATTTGAATTGTTTTAAACACTAATAATAAATATATGAAATAAATATTGAATTCAGCATATAAAGTATAAATTTATGAACAAATTAATAACTTCGAAAAGAATGTCAGAGTGTCAAATACATACATAATATACACACATTTATTGTAGTCAGATTTGTATTATTATACCTATGTTGCCATTACTTAATTTACACAGCCCTCGTATAAGCACACCGAGGAAACCAAACATTATGGATGCCTATTCAAAAACACTTTGCACCCATTTTTTATCTTCCGGAAGCAAGCTGAAACTCGCCTTGCCATCGATTCTTCTTGTGGTAGATGGCTGGAGGGTTGGCCACCAACTATCTAAGCGGTAGTCGTAAAATCGTGATATTCCGACATGAAGATGTTTGATTTCTGTGCTGCCATTTTATAGAAAACGCTAGTGGGCCCTATCAGATTAAGATATGCAAGTTAAGTGGACGAGGAAATGCATTCATATCTTTGCCCCTCGAACTCTTCTAAAACAATTCAGCCTTTAGACATGGCGCACTATCCTGCTGGAAAATTTCATTTTAGTTGGGAAAACAGACGCCAGAAAGGGTGCAACTCATTGTACAATTATGGTCAGATAAACTACAATTTTTCATGGTCCTTTCTACTAGAGACAAAGAGTCCCAAAGACATCCATGAGAATGTTTTCCAAAGCATAATACTGAAATCACTAACTGTGTGTACATGGAGAACGACAATTGTTCGAGTGTGTGTAAGACGGTGCACCCTGAAGCAACCAGCGACGTGGTGCATGAGAAATTGTGTTTCATTCAACTAGTATACTCTCTACCACTTAGTTATGATCAGATCTCAATGTTTCAGAGCCCACTCTAGGCGTTGTTTACCATGAAGCTTGGTCAACAGAGACCTACCAGTAAGATGTCTACTTTCAGTCCACTAAATAGTGTCCGCAAAACAGTGTGTTTCGAACAACTTGCACTTAAGCCTACATTATATTGGGCTGTCAACTCAGCCACTGTCTGGCACTGATTTTTCTTTATTAAGTGGGACAATTTCCGACGTCTTTTTTTGATCACGCTTGGAAGTCCAACAGCTAGGTGTCGATTTCTGGTTTCACTGTTATTTATTTACTTTTCATGCATACTAAAAGCAGCAAAACACAAAAAATTTATCTACCATGTTATTTTGGAGATACTCGTTACGAGTTTTTGGGCCATTTCATTCTGCCCTCTTTCAAATTCGCTTTGACCAGCCGCATTTCCACTCACTCGAAAAAGTAAGTGCAAGAATGAAAATTTATCTTTCCCAGCAGAGAGCAATTAAATATCATTATCTCTTAATCACGTGGTTTCCACGTCATCTAGACGAGTTCTGTGAAAATGTTGAAGTATTCCACTTAATGTTCTGGCATACGGTCTTAAGCCATCCTTGACTTGGTTTCTGGATTTACCCACACGCCTAACTGGATATAACCATAACCTTAACCTCCCCAAGCTGAAACTTCGGTGTTTTTAGAACAGGATGATGCACTTTGCATCATATTAGGACCAATCAGAATAGTTTTTACCGGTAATTATAGGATTTTAATAGTTTCCGATTTATTAAGACTATAAATAGACGAGAGTGAACAATGTAGGCTCTTGTGACTGTCTTAAATGTGCATACTATTGTATATTTGTATTGCTTCTGTACTTTCTATTTAGCAGCCTTGCTCGTGTCGTGGGGCAATCAAAGAGGGAATGTGAACATCAAAAATTTCCTCTCGTCTTTTCAACGACTGCATCAAAACCATGGATATATGAATACAGAAATGCTTAGAATTAAGCCCGTAGCACCAACACACACACACACACACACACAATGTTCCATTGCTGTTTTATAAATCAGTTATCCATGATACTTTTTCCATTATCTTATTTATCCATGATACTTTTTCCATTATCTTATTTATCCATGATACTTTTTCCATTATCTTATTAATAATATATAAATCTGTTTTTCTTTCGGTAAGTTTTCAATAAATATTTTAAAGTAATTGTATTTGTAACATTTCTATGAAAGTACTTCAAATCTATTTACAAAATTTGATTGTAAATTTCGATGTCATAAAAATACGAAATTTATTGAAATATATTTTTAAATGCTTATAAAACATTGAATTAAATATAGAAAAAAAGCAGTTTGAATTGTTAAAAAATTGTTTGAAGTTTCACAAAATGAATTCCCTGTAAAAGTCTTGAAATGACAAAAACTCCTGTAGGAAATCATGCTATGTATATTTAAAATCTTTTATATATATTTGAAAAGTTTTAATGATATTTCATGATTTTCAATAGCATACATTTAAGCACCCATCCTCTTAATAAATTTTTTTTTCATAAGTAAATTTTGATGAGACTATTTTAAATATATATTTCTAAATGTAAAAATATTCAAAACCAAAAAGTGAAATTATGCTTGAATTTAAAATTAATTTTTTGAAATTAAACACTTTTAAATATAAAATTTCTTTGATAAATTTTTGCTAAACATACTTTAACATTTTAAAAACAAACTAGGATTTTTTTTATAAATGAACAGATTGTATAGTTCTTTTTAAATCCTTAAAGTTTTTTTTTTACTAAGACAAGATGCAAGAATTTTTGAATACTTTATAACAAGCAATGAAAAAAAAAGACATATAGCTTTTAAGGAAAAAGCATTACATTCCGTTTCTTTCTTAGTTTGTCAATAATTTCCTTATGTGCGAATTTCTTCTTATTACTTATTTTAGATTAAATCTCTTAAAGCAAAGGTATTAGAATATTCACTCGTATGTCTTACTAAATTAAATTGGTTTCTTCAAAATTTAATAATTTTTGTTGGCTTTTTGAATTATTCATCGAACACTTTATGAAGGAAAGAAATTTTATTTTGTTTCCGTGGATCTTTCTTTCAAATTATTAGTTTGCTATCATTAATTATTTTACAAAGTTAAAAAGAAGATGCTTCTCGAAGTTGTAAAAACTCCTTGTGTTATAAGGTTTGTTATATTTCGACATTTGTTAATTAAAAAAAAATAACGTAATATAAACGCAACGTAAATTATTCTTTAAGATCACATAGTTGAGCATTTTTAGTTCAATGCTATTTATTATTTACAAAATGGTTTGTTAGGCAATTGCCTTTAAGTTTTGGTGGTAGAATATATTGTCTTTGCATACAAGGTGTACGACACAAAAAGCAGAGACTAAGCAGCGAAAAAAGAATGGAGTTGTCATCAATTGTTATGGTGACGTCATCCCACAAATCGTATATATCCATGTGGATAGTTCCGCCTCAATCAATCAAGCCAGTTGTAAGTACTGTATCATTGAGTGAACAAGTGCTACTACATTCTGCCAGAAAAATGTCGAATTAACATCAAGTTTCTTGGAAACTTAAGAATACGCTTAAAAGCTTATTCCAAATATTAACCAATGCTTATGGAGATGGAGCTTTGTCTCGTGTATATGTGTTTGAACAGAATAAGAGGTTTTCAGGGAAGGCTTGGTGTGGCAGATGAAGAACTTGCTAAGTGCCCAAGGTCTGGCTTGATTACAGACAAAACATAGTAGTCAAAATTCATGATTTTAGTGTGTTTCCACTCACACTAGTGGTCAGATTCTTATTAAACACAGCTACATTGAAATACTAAAAAGACTTCGTGAAAAAGTAGGAAAAAAAGACTAGAATTGGGGAGTGATGGATGGCTGTTGCCCCAAGACAATGCATCCACTCGCATGGCCCTATCTTGAAGCAGTTTTCTGACCAGCAAAAATATTACTGCGATGGTGCATCCTCCTTATTCACTTGATTTGGCACCATGTGACTTTTTTTTTAATTTCGTACTATTAGATCTTGCTGAAAAGGAACTCATTTTACCTCAGTTAAAGAGGTTCAGGCAAAAACACAAATCTCCTAAAGGGACTTCCAAAAACTGCGTTCCAGAACTGTTACCAGCAATGACAGCATTGAATGCAGACGTGTGTAAATGCTGAAGGGAACTACTTTGAAAGTGATGATGTCACAAATAACTTTTTCTGTAAATATAATGATTTATTGAACCAGTATCTGTTTGTGTGTGTGTGTGTGTGTCACATGTTGTAAATTTATTTAAAAAGGACTACAACAAACTATTCCAATGGCTGAAGCAAACTTGATAACTGCAATGACTAAATATTAAAGAATAAAAATGTATTTATATTCACAGACATCAAAAATTATATTATTTAGTAAAATTTTACATATATTAATATTATTTAAATTTTTTAAAATCATATATTCACCTATATCAATAAATAATAAATTCTATCTTTCTTATTTGTCTGAGTGCAGACATTGTAGTTGAGTTATAATTTTATTGCTTGTATGTTAAGAGATAAGAACCTCTTATAGTAATCATATAGCAATAAAAGAATGCATTTCCAGCTAGACCTCTTTAGAAAATTACCGTTTTCTTCTGCTTTTATTAAAAGTCTGAGTAAATGGTTAACCGTTAAAACTATTTTACCTATATTTGTAATGTCTAACAGTACAATAAAAATGTTATATAAGGATGCCTCAGACAAAAAAAAATACTGTTTACTTTTTAATCTTAAGATTTTAAAAAAATTAAAATAAAACGGAACATATTTTGGACAGTCTTATTAAAAATTATTTTAAGATACAGTCAACCATCACTAATTCAAACCTCCTATAATACGAATCTCTCACTTATTCGAAGTATATGCTCAACCCCTAGTAAAACTATTAATAATTCGAACTAAAACAATACGTTTGGTACACTCAATATTTCGAAGTAAAAATTGTAGCTGATTAGACTACAATACACAATAATACGAAATTGATAAAACTCGACAGTTGGAACACTTACTATCTAGAGTCCTGTAACACACAGTTTGGTTGGAGCTTATATGTTTTGTATTGTGTTGTTTCTGCGTGTCTTCCTGTAATGTAACAATTTTGTCTGCTACCCCTTCTTGTGTTTCCTGGTTCATCAGGCAAAACGACACTTTTATTGCTTGGACAGTTCTGACTGCACCTGTCGTCAGCCGTCCATGTCTTTCGTTTAACACGTGGTCTTACTACACATGTGTTCAGAAAGGATATTTCTCTATTATGAAGAAGAGATACGTAGGATTATGTTTTTTGTATTGTACTGACATGCCGATTCATGGCTCATGTGTGTGACTTACAGCATGTGGCACCAAATAAAGCATGGACTGGACTGGATCCTGCTTTGAAGAACCGTTGGTGTTGAGGACAGAGTTTAAGGAACGGGATGTGAAACGATTTTTTTTTCCAATGAGGAATGTAAGAGATCAGGTGGGGCGTGAAAAATATATTTATTCTCAATAATAATGAAAAATATAGGATTTTTAAATTATGTATAATATTTATACTGTATAATATGTGCTTTAAAAATACTTTAAAGTAATTTTATACATATGTACATTTGTTGTCTTAGTACATAATTTCAAATTTAAATGTATTAGAAAAAATTTCACTTCGTGTCTGTTGGGAGTTTTTTCTTACCCTCTTGATAATTCTCCAACTTTGAACTATCACACACACTATTCAGCTACACGAGGGCATTTGAGTACGGAGCCCTCAATTTTGAACCATAGTCAAGTGACGACCACACCTGAACTGGCATCCCCCTCTCTCCTAACACTACACCAAATGGAGGACATTTGAACTTCTACAGTTTTAACGTTCATCACCCCGCTACACGACGGTGTTTGTGCGGTATTAGGCATAAACTCGTGACATGCCGGCCACGTGTCCGATACCTTGACCACTAGGATACCACGGCCTTCGAAATATTTTGTGTGATGGAATCAATTAATTTCATTGCAGTCGTTAATTGGATAAAACAGAAGATATGTTGCTACTTTAAAATACACATTTATTTAGTTGCGTAGTAAACACAACACCAAAATAAAACAAACATGGCTTTGCAAAGTAAGACATTAACACATACCGTTTATATGATGTTCACAAAAGTAGCCTTTGTTCGCTCTCGAGATCTCATCTATGTATAATCATGGTCAACCGGAAACAATTAAATACATATGTTACAGGTTTTTCTGATTGATCCTGATATGCGCGTGATGTAAGATTGCGTCACACTTTTAAAAAAATGAATATTTGATTATGAGGAAATATGCGAGGGGGCAATATTTTCCGTTAGTCGAGTAAACTAAAAAATTATCACTTAAAATCTTAACGGACTGAAGGCCATAATGGATTAAAATCCCTGGAAAGAATATTAACAGGAATTATTAGTACACACATACTCCCTTCCCACACACACACACACACACACACACACACACACACACACACACACACACACACACACACACACACACACACACACACACACACACACACACACACACACACACACATACATATATATATATATATATATTTAAGCTATATATAATTCAATCACAACACAGGAATCAATCAAAAATCGAAAATGAATCGCCAGCACGAAATCATTTCCACGAAACATCCAATGGCGAATATAGAGGGACAAATTTCCAACGTTTTCAAACAAATTAAAATTATAAAATAAAATTTATAAAAATGGCCCAAGTGCAACCTCGGACTTAGGACCGATAAATTAAGGGGTTAAACTAGTTTGATGGCGCCAACCTTCCCCTATTGCAACTTATTGAAATTAATCAATAAAATATCAATTCTCAAAAATTTAAAAATTAAAAAGTTAAAATTTAAAAAATTAAATAGTTAAAAATTAAACCATTACGCGAAAAATTAAACTATTAAACCATCGCATTCTGAAAGATATTATATTAAAATATTAAAATTCTAAAACAATTAATTGCATAATATAAGTGAACCCTCAGACACCAAATATGACGCACTCATCCTTAGGTAGAAAAATGTCAAAAAATCGAAAGTTCAAGTGAAAACCAAGTATTTTCTATGAATAGCGTAAATCATTAAAAACTCACCAAAAGCATTCTATCAATAATTCAATTCACAAATTTTTGAACGATTTTTCTCATATTTAATACAACAATTACCACTCCTATATTTTGCTCACAACACCCACTAATGCGTATCAATCAAATGATTCATAATCTCACACAGAGTTCAATCATTTGGTACATTGGAGTCACAAATCAGATTGCATGCATATATAAGTCTATATATATATATATATATATATAGACTTGACCTCTAAACAAGAGATAACATCCAACAATCACATTCGAAAAACACATAGACAGTAGGAATATCATACAATGAAGGACATTATATATATATATATGAAAGAAATTTGTATAATATATCAAAAACCAGAAATAATTGATAATGAACATAACAAGAAATAACATAATAAAATATAAAAAGTTAAACATGAAGATCGAATTTATAGAAAATACAAAAAAGGAATATAAAAAAGAACTGCTTGAGGTCAGAAAGCAATTTCGGACTTAGGACCGAATAAGTGGGGTTAAACTGGTTTTGAAGGCACCAACGCCTTCCCTCTTTTAACTCGGTAGGAAAAACCAAATAAAATAAACAAAAATTCAAAAGTATATAAAACTCACAAGTCATATAAATGAAAAGCAATTTTCCACAAGTTAAAAAACCTGAATATACATAAACGCATCTTTTGAACTACCTTTTACACTAGCCACCATATATATATATATTACTCATATAACTGCAGCGTTAAACATAACACTTACTATAATTGTTTTAGTCCAAATACCTTTATACTTTTTGTACTTTTTGTTAAGCTACGATTTATCCAGACATATTTTGCTTAAAATTTGTACTTGGGTCCAAAATCAGGTAATTACTTGTTTATTATACACCGATTCAACGAGGTCAGATTCAATGCATTTTTGTTTGCAACTGTATATCACTTTCTTGTAATGGTTTTGGAAATTCTATCCATTATGTTCAATAGAATTTCGCTCAGTATTATAAACAGAAAGAGAGAGGAAAGATTAGTTTGACACAGAACTGGTTAAAAACTTTTTTATACACATTATTTGGATATATAAGAGTTTCCCTAAGTCAGCAATGTTTATAGTGCTGTTAGTTTCATTTATCTTTCGTATTCAACTTATTTCTGTATCTATAGAGTAGAGAAACCACACACACATATGGTACAAAATTTTCGATTTTCTTACGAATAAAAATGATAAAATTAACTATCCAAATTTCAAACAATTGTTATATGATATATTTTTTATAAATACCGATGTTAATATATTTCAACATCAATACTTTTGCATTAATAGCAATATTCTTATAAATATTTAAAAGAAGATTTTAATATTTTGTTAAATGATGCGTGGTATTCAGAAAAAAAAATGAAGGGAATGTGTACATATAAAATGCGTATGTATTATTTTAATATTATATAATCTTCAAATATTTTAAATTTTAGTATCAATATTTATTAAAAATTTCAGGTCTTTTCATAAATTCATAGTGAAGTTCTTGAATTTATTTAACAAGGGGAGGGCACCACTAAGGAAATTCATTTGGGGTCGAGACTTGGTGTAATAGTAGTACTCATTTAGGGCGTTCAACCTTCAATATAATTCCGCCGAATGGCCAGTCAATTCGGACAAAATAGCCTTCGAAATTCATGCTTAGCTTTTATACAATTAAGTTTTAAAATCCTCCTACAAGTCCGTAGCCTGGTGTGTAGATCGTCTGCTTACTGATTAATTGATTGAATATTAACGTCGCACTGTTTAGCTACACGAGGGCTTTTGGCGACGGACCACGTAATTTTGAACCATGGTCAAGTAACGTGGACGACACGCACCTGACACCCCCTCTCCTAACTGTCACACCGCACCAACGGGAGGGACTTTCAGCCTCTCGACAGATTTAACGTGCATCGCTGCCCTGCACGGTGGGTCTTTAGTGGTATTGGGCTCGAACTCGTGACAAGGCAAGCCACGATCCTATACCTATACCACTCGGCTACCGCGGCCACTCGTCTGCTTACTATGCCCGAGGTTAGGGTTCGATTCTCGCGTTCAACTTTTTTTTCTTTTCAATTCATTAAATTTTTTTTTAAAATTCAATAAATGAATTTATGAAAGGTTTATTAAATATGAAATGATATTTTATGTAATTATTTTGTATTTTATAAAGTAAAAAAAATAATGTAATTATATAAATATTTATATTAAATTTTAGAAATAAATTTTTATATTAATAAATAATGTTTATAATAAAATATATAATACATATTATATGATATCTTAATAAATATCAGTTACAAATACTTTTTTTAGTGTGAAATACAATGTACTATTTTTAAAATATTATATATAATAATAAATAATTTATAAAATGTATTGTTATTATTAAATTAAATATTTTATAATTAATATAATAAAAATCTTGTCTTTTTTATATATTTTTAATTTAATTATTTTATAATTTTATAAAATATTTAATAAGAACATTTTTTAAATAAATACATTTAATTTTAATAAGTTTATTTAAATAATTTTAATAATAAATTAGTAATATTTTCAATAAAAAATAATAATTTCTATAAAAAATAATAATTTTGATAATAAATAATAATTTTAATAGTAAATAATAATTTTAATAATAAATTAATAGTTTTAATAATAAATGATAATTTTAATAAAAATTAATAATTTCAATAATAAACAATAATTTTGATAATACATTATTAATTTTAATAATAAATTAATAATAATTTTTATGTAATAATTCTTAGTAATTATAATTTATTAATTAATTTTAATTAATAATAATTAATTTTAATTATTGCTAATTATATTTAATAATTATTTTAAATATTTTTAATTAACAAAATAATTTTAAATAATTATAATAATGAATTTATTCAATTTTTTTTATTTTATAAAATACAAAATAATAACAAAAATAGCATTTAATATTTAATAAACCTTTCATAAATAAATTTATTTAATTTTAAAAATAATTAAATGAATTTTAAAATAAATGTTGAACGCGTGAATCGAAACCTAACCTCGCCCATAGTAAGCGGACGATCTACCAACCAGGCTATGGACTCATTGGAGGAAATTAAAACTTAATTGCATAAAAGCTAAGCATGAATTTCGAAAGCTATTTTCTCCGAATTTACAGGCCATTCGGTGGAGACCTCCAGTGAAGGTTGAACACCTAAGCAATACTACTAACCCGCAAGTCTCAACTAAATATTCCATCAGGCATTCCCCAGCCAGAATAAGTTTTCCTTTTTAGAATAATAAATTATTTTATATTTTTCAGATATATCATACGAAAATTTTTTTAATTCAGTTGGATATTTATTTTAATGAAGTATACTTAGATTGATTTTAAATAAATTCTCTCAAATTAAAATTTATATATTTTGAAGTGAACAATTATCCTTATAAGTGACCTAAGAAATCTGGTATTAATCACGGACAGTAATACAAGAATTGTGGATTTTACGTAACAGTATGCAAGTTGCTCAGAATTAATTGCATTTAATACATTTAAGAATCGTTCATTTGAATTACTAAAATTTTGTATCAATGTGCTAGAAACATTACCTATTCAGGTCCTTTATGTGTGTGATTAATGCTGAGTAATTCTTTTTTTTTTCCTTTTAAAACAAACTAAGATTTATCAAATTTAAATTATCAGCTCAAATTTATCTGTATTAAAATTTCCAAAAAATATTAAGTTATCCTTTTAAAAATATCAAAATAAAACAATTTTTGTAAAATATCCCAAATATATAATATACATCACTAAAAAGATTTTTTTGGAACGGAGTAAATATTTTTTAGCATCTATGTTAAAGAATTACATATTTTAATACGAAAAATATGTGAAATTCGTGAAATAAGACATTATTAAATGAAATATTATTTCTAGGCCCCTTTTTATATGAATATTCTTTTTATTTTTGGCTTATTTTCAATTTATATTATAAACCTTCTAATTCTATGAAAACATCTATAAACTTTACAGCTTTTTTATATCTTTCTGCTTATTAAATATTTTTTTAAAAAAAACCCATACTTTTCTCACAAATGCAATTTCCGCAGATTTTTATTAAACAAACATTTCCACAATATTTAGGCAATGTCATACCCCATAGGCTCTACCCTATCAGCATCCATTTAGTTTTATTCAAATTCATTTATACCGCTCATAGATCAGCAAAACTTTCTTTAATTGACCTATTGTATAGTACGTTTTAAACCTCTATACGCATTGAGAGCACTAAACAGCTATAAATTCTTTCAAAATACCACAGAATGGCAATAAATAAATAAATAAAAATATATTATATTTAGAAGGTATATGGCACAATTTATAAGAAAATATTTGACTTAATGATTTTCACAAAATTGTTGGTGTTCCCTATGTAAATATTTTACGTAAAACAGTTTTTGTGCACCAAAATGTTCTTTAATGTTTTAAAGACAAAAAATAAATATTTATGTGAAGTAGTTTTAAAAAATGCTATTGCTCCTACAATAATTCGCGTGCACACATTAAATTTGATTTGAAAGTATGTCGAAGTACGAATAATAAGTTTTGATATGGGAATCTTGAAAACTAAATTGATATTTTTAAAATACATTTTTATGAACACTTATTGAAAATTCCTTACAAATGAATAAATTTTAAATTCAACTATATTTTTAAAATAAATATTGCTTAAATGCAAAAAGGCATCTTAAATTTTTTTATATGTATTATTAGCAATACTTAGAAAAATATCAAAAAATTCCGCAATAGGAAAAAGGGCTTTGGCATATTAAATGAAGATAACATTGTTACTTTTTCTTTCTGAGACAAATCAATTTAAAATTTTTATTTTTGTTTACATCTGTTAATTCATACTATAATTTTTTGTCATATTGCTTCTTTAAATATATTTAAGGTATCCGACTACGTTCGGAACCGTGATTTTGCAAAAGCGTATAAATTAATAATATTTATGATATTTAGTGTCTCTTAGATTAGAAAATGTACATAAAATTGTTTTAAGAATAGTATTACAGTAAAAAATTTATTTAAGTTCAATATTTTGACAAAAAATGAACATGGAATGACCCATTTTCAAAATATTTTCTTTTTGTGAAAAATACTTTTATAATAATAATATTCTGTCTGTATATAGCTCAGACCTCTGTACAGAGGCTCAACTAGAATTTTTGAAATATATAACTTAGAAGTGGGTTTATCCATGTATTACGACAACCGAGGGGAGAAATTTAAAAAAAAAAACGCGATAATATTTTAATTGGTTGTAACTCTGAAAATAATGTGAATTTTTCAAAAAAAAAAATAGTTCAGACTCTCTGGAGATATCTTTACTTCATATAAGCACACACACACACAGACAAAATATTATTATCTTAGAAGCATTTTTTATAAAAGGAGAACATTTTGAAAAAAAAGGTTATTCTAAGTTACTTTTTTGCCAAAATATTGTATTTAAATAATTTTTTTTGTCAAAATGTCCTTAAAACAATTTTATACATGTATTCTAATCTAAATGACACTAACTATCATGAAAATTATCCATTTATACGCCTTCTTAAAATCACGGTTGCGAACGTAGTCGGATACCTTAACTTAAAGCTTTCAAATTTTTTGACGTTATAGAAAAATATATAAAATATGATTTAGGTATTGAAACATTTAATTCGAGTTTTTGACCAATTTTTGTCAATTAAAATCGTGCAGTGTACTCTTAATTAAAGAACTATAAACAACTTTTCCTCATTATTTGTCGCAAAGGGATGATATTTCTTGAATAATAATAATTATATACATGTCGTAATCCTGGCGAGTGGTGTAAACATGATGGCGAGGTTGCATTAACCGGGCAAGAAAATGACAAGAAATCTATTTTATTAAATATGTAGAGACGCACAAACATAATTATCCGAAACACAACGCAACACAGAAAATATCTAGCATAGAAACAGGCACGCGTGCTTTACATTTTGACAAAGACAAAGACAAAAAAAAGGTATCAAAAAGACGAGATTGCTACATGACAAAGAGAAAAAATGAGAGAGGGAATTATTTGAATATCAAGTTTTTATATACAGGGAAGAACATGGGGAAGCCGCTTTTATAAAAAATACAGTAACATATTTAGGAGTTATTTATAGAAATGACTTTTTTTTACATAGTACCGACATCATTGTTTAGGGAATATTAAATCCATATTAGTAAGGTGCAGGCAACCAATTAATGATATTATATTTCTAGGAATCGCCAATAAATTTATCAAAAATTCAATGTCTACAGAATCAGTTATAAATATACCAACAAAATGTTTTTTAATGCTTTAGAAAAAGATAAATTTTGTGACGCGTTTCGAAATAGGGTACTAGGATTTATGAATTAGATGTTAATAATAAAGAAGATTTGAATGATAAGTAGATATCAATATTTAAGTTATTACATATGTATACAAGCTAAAATATTTTACAGTTTTAACAATCTTTCCCCCCTTCCTAATAACTAAAATTCTGTGCATGTTTGCAATTGCTCCATATTTCCATGCTAACACTTATAATTATTCATATAGTTAAAATTATTCATGAAAACTCAAACAGTGCAGTCTACTTCAGTCAATAATTCTCACATCTTAGAACCTGATTATTCCCCTTTTTCCCAACTTCGCAAATTTCCCCCTTGAACCCCTAGCATAGGGAAATTCAGATACCGAGCCTCGGCGTATAATTCCGATTACTTCCAGATAGAGTGTCAAAAGCGTCCCCCGAAACTTGACACGTGTCATGCAATATTAATGGGCGATTTCTCAAGCCTGAGTGGACCGGCCAGTAATCTAGAAGATGTGTCAGATCCATCAAAGAACAGCTCGGAACCTAACATCCGGACGGAGTGAGGTCCCTTTTCCTGGAGCTTTTAATAAATGCTCGGACGTTGCAAAGTGGACTCGCTGATGTGGTTAGGAGAGGTCCTTTTGTAAGGGGATAGTTTTGCTGTTCTTGCTCAGATAGCGTGGCAACAGTTCTGCGATGACGTCGTGATTGATGTAATGAGAACTCTGGATCTCATTGGTTGGTATTAAATTTCTCGATTTGTGAGATCAGGATTAAACGTATTCCACAAGATGTTATATGTCTCCAGGCAAAAGTAAATATACCAAGTTTTAATTTGGAAGAATGTGTAGTTTTATTCTTTTATATGAAAGTATGATTTAGAATAAACAGAATTATGTAGAGTTATGCAATACGAATTTATTACCCAATGAATCGGTTTAAAATGTTGTTGAAAAGTAGAAATTTCGTTTGATATTGATGATTTCAGTAAAAACCTTTTGCATTTATAAAGTTTCTATACATATAGACGCTGAATGCAAGTACTCTTAGTAAAAAATTATTATTTTTTCAAGACACAAGCTTATTTCTTATAAATGCTCATAATAATACTAAAATATACAAAAATATAAATAAAATTTTTAATTTTTTTTTTCTTTTGAATTTTTCAAATTTCTAATTTTTTGAAAAATATTGAATCACAATGTTTAAATTTATCGGTCAGAAATAATAACAAAATTGCCTTTCATAAATAATTTCAAATAACAGCCTTTATTGTTCAGTAAAAACAGTTCAATTTTATACGCATTGTTTTCATATTTTGTAAACATTTTTTGGAAACCTCGGTAAAATTCAGGTAACTAAATTTTGCTAGCATTTTTTTATGTTACCCATTTTTTTTCTTCGATTCATTAAAAAAAGTGTCTTTATTCATAGAATATTTCAATGATGCATCAAACCTTTAAATAAAGACCTTTTCTCAACATTTTCTAGATCTTTTTTACGCGATAAATTACTCTCTTTTAATCACACGATTCAATTCTTTACTTTTCATCATCTTTTTACTCCTCATCTAACTGTTCTCCGGGCTTTTATTTTTTGTTTAAGAAATAATTATAAAAGCTTTTATTGCTCATTTAAGACACACTTAAGAGTTTAAAAAGATTAGAAATAAAGATCCTATAACACAGCATCGGCCAAAACAGTAAAAAAGCCAAGAAAACAATAAAAAACTCCTTTAAATGAGTGAATGAGCAATTAGTGTGATGAAGCAAAAAATGAAAAAAAAGGAAAAAAAGATATTAGAAATTTAATGCGATACCATGTTTCAAGTGGTTTTGCAGAACATTTAATGTTGGATTCTATAAATATTTTTCACAAACATGGAGCTCCCTTACATATCTGGCATAAATTGTCATAATATGTAGCAAAAAATATATGATTTTTATCATTTAAAGTCATGTTGAATTATTTGTTTTATGTTAATTAGCTGCAAATATTTTGTTTTGGATTAGTCCTTACAATTATTTTGTATTACTTATTCTGAATTATTTGCTAGGTATTATATACATTCCGAGTTTTTTGTTTCACATTAGAACATTTTCCAAAATGTTCTCCTTTTGTAGAAATGCTTCTATTGTATTAATATTTTGCCTGTATATAGGTCAGACCTTACTCTCTGTACAGAGGCTCAACTAAATTTTTGAAACACGCATAACTCGGAAGTCGATTTATCCATGTTTTACGAAAACAGAGAGGAGAAATTTTAAGAAAATACGCCGATAATTATTTCAAATGGTTCTAACTCTGAAAATAATGTGAATTTTTCAAAAATCCTAGTTGAGCCTCTGTAAAGAGGACCGAGCTATATACAGGCAAAATATTAATACAATAGAAACACATTTCTTACAAAGGAGAACATTTGGAAAAATGTTATTCTAAGTTACTTTTGCCAAAATATTGTATTTAAAATTTTTGTCATATGTCCTTAAAACAATTTTATACATGTATTCTAATCTAAGTGACACTAAATATCATGAAAATTATCCATTTATGCGCTTTTTTAAAATCATAGTTCGAACTTAGTCGGATACCTTAAGGTTGTTTCAAAAGTTCAAATTTAAATAAATAATCATTCAATTTTGAGCTAGAGAAGTGAAAATGTTCTTTTTTTTTCATGTAGAACTTCAAAAAATAAAAATATTTTTCTTATAAATATAATAGAATCACGTTTGTGTAAAAAGAGAAAAATAACAGTAAGGGTGGGTACACAAAAAAAGTAGTTTTCTATAGATAAATTACACTAATTACATATTATAGTTTTTGAACATAGCAGAAGCAAAGCAAAAAATTCATTATCTAACAGTGGAAGTACTAAAGTAACGATAATAGGTAATTTCTCCCTATCGGTTTGTGGGATTATAAAACTTAAGAAAGATCTAGACTTAAGAAATTTTGATCCATTTTATTATATATATACACATAATCTACCTACTAGTTAGCGTGGCAGTGACGATCGACTGGAACCACCAACATTCACTGTAATATGATTGCAGCAGACAGTTGGATGTGAAAGAAATTAAGCGCAAGGCATTGAGGCTGGAGAATTGACGTATTTGTATTATTATACCTATGTTGCCATTACTTAATTTACACAGCCCTCGTATAAGCACACCGAGGAAACCAAACATTATGGATGCCTATTCAAAAACACTTTGCACCCATTTTTTATCTTCCGGAAGCAAGCTGAAACTCGCCTTGCCATCGATTCTTCTTGTGGTAGATGGCTGGAGGGTTGGCCACCAACTATCTAAGCGGTAGTCGTAAAATCGTGATATTCCGACATGAAGATGTTTGATTTCTGTGCTGCCATTTTATAGAAAACGCTAGTGGGCCCTATCAGATTAAGATATGCAAGTTAAGTGGACGAGGAAATGCATTCATATCTTTGCCCCTCGAACTCTTCTAAAACAATTCAGCCTTTAGACATGGCGCACTATCCTGCTGGAAAATTTCATTTTAGTTGGGAAAACAGACGCCAGAGAAAGGGTGCAACTCATGTACAATTATGGTCAGATAAACTACAATTTTTCATGGTCCTTTCTACTAGAGACAAAGAGTCCCAAAGACATCCATGAGAATGTTTTCCAAAGCATAATACTGAAATCACTAACTGTGTGTACATGGAGAACGACAATTGTTCGAGTGTGTGTAAGACGGTGCACCCTGAAGCAGCTCCAGCGACGTGGTGCATGAAAATTGTGTTTCATTCAACTAGTATACTCTCTACCACTTAGTTATGATCAGATCTCAATGTTTCAGAGCCCACTCTAGGCGTTGTTTACCATGAAGCTTGGTCAACAGAGACCTACCAGTAAGATGTCTACTTTCAGTCCACTAAATAGTGTCCGCAAAACCAGGTGTGTTTCAGGCAGCTTACACTTAAGCCTACATTATATTGGGCTGTCAACTCAGCCACTGTCTGCTTTTGATTTTCTTTATTAAGTGGGACAATTTCCGACGTCTTTTTTTTTTGATCACGCTTGGAAGTCCAACAGCTAGGTGTCGATTTCTGGTTTCACTGTTGTTTATTTTGCTTTTCATGCACATACTAAAGCAGCAAAACACAAAAAATTTATCTACCATGTTATTTTGGAGATACTCGTTACGAGTTTTTGGGCCATTTCATTCTGCCCTCTTTCAAATTCGCTTTGACCAGCCGCATTTCCACTCACTCGAAAAGTAAGGGGTGCAAGAGAATGAAAATTTATCTTTTCAGCAAGAGAGCAATTAAATATCATTATCTCTTAATCACGTGGTTTCCACGTCATCTAGACGAGTTCTGTGAAAAATGTTGAAGTATTCATAATGTTCTGGCATACGGTCTTAAGCCATCCTTGACTTAGTTTCTAGTTTACCCGCCTAACTGGATATAACCATAACCTTAACCTCCCCAAACTGAAACTTCAGTGTTTTTAGAACAGGATGATGCACTTTGCATCATATTAGGACCAATCAGAATAGTTTTTACCGGTAATTATAGGATTTTAATAGTTTCCGATTTATTAAGACTATAAATAGACGAGAGTGAACAATGTAGGCTCTTGTGACTGTCTTAAATGTGCATACTATTGTATATTTGTATTTCTTCTGTACTTTCTATTTCGCAGCCTTGCTCGTTTCGTTCGGCAATAAAATAGGGAATTTGAACATCAAAAATTTCCTCTCGTCTTTTCAACGACTGCATCAAAACCATGGATATATGAATACAGAAATGCTTAAATTAAGCCCGTAGCATAACACACACACACACACACACACAATGTTCCATTGCTGTTTTATAAATCAGTTATCCATGATACTTTTTCCATTATCTTATTTATCCATGATACTTTTTCCATTATCTTATTTATCCATGATACTTTTTCCATTATCTTATTAATAATATATAAATCTGTTTTTCTTTCGGTAAGTTTTCAATAAATATTTTAAAGTAATTGTATTTGTAACATTTCTATGAAAGTACTTCAAATCTATTTACAAAATTTGATTGTAAATTTCGATGTCATAAAAATACGAAATTTATTGAAATATATTTTTAAATGCTTATAAAACATTGAATTAAATATAGAAAAAGCAGTTTGAATTGTTGTTAAAAAATTGTTTTGAAGTTTCACAAAATGAATTCCCTGTAAAAGTCTTGAAATGACAAAACTCCTGTAGGAAATCATGCTATGTATATTTAAAATCTTTTATATATGTTTGAAAAGTTTTAATGATATTTCATGATTTTCAATAGCACCCATTTAAGCACCCATCCTCTTAATAAAATTTTTTTTTCATAAGTAAATTTTGATGGGACTATTTTAAATATATATTTCTAAATGTAAAAATATTCAAAACCAAAAAGTGAAGTTATGCTTGAATTTAAAATTAATTTTTTGAAATTAAACACTTTTAAATATAAAAATTTCTTTTGACCAAATTTTTGCTAAGCATACTTTAACATTTAAAACAAACTAGGATTTTTTATAAGTAAGAACGGGTAATATAGTTCTTTTTAAATCCTTAAGTTTTTTTTACTAAGACAAGATGCAAAATTTTTGAATACTTGCCAACAAACAATATGAAAAAAACATTTAGCTTTCAAGGAAAAAGCATTACATTCCGTTTCTTTCTTAGTTTGTCAGTAATTTCCTTATGTGTAAATTTCTTCTTATTACTTATTTTAGATTAAATCTCTTAAAGCAAAGGTATTAAAATATTTACTCGTATGTCTTACTAAATTAAATTGGTTTCTTCAAAATTTAATAATTTTTGTTGGCTTTTTGAATTATTCATCGAACACTTTATGAAGGAAAGAAATTTTATTTTGTTTCCGTGGATCTTTCTTTCAAATTATTAGTTTGCTATCATTAATTATTTTACAAAGTTAAAAAGAAGATGCTTCTCGAAGTTGTAAAAACTCCTTGTGTTATAAGGTTTGTTATATTTCGACATTTGTTAATTAAAAAAAAATAACGTAATATAAACGCAACGTAAATTATTCTTTAAGATCACATAGTTGAGCATTTTTAGTTCAATGCTATTTATTATTTACAAAATGGTTTGTTAGGCAATTGCTAAGTTTTTGAATTTGTGATGAATATATTGTCTTGCATACAAGGTGTGACACAAAAAAACGAGACTAAGCATGTAGCTTGAAAAAAGAATGGAGTTGTCATCAATTGTTATGGTGACGTCATCCCACAAATCTTATATATCCATGTGGATAGTTCCGCCTCAATCAATCAAGCCAGTTGTAAGTACTGTATCATTGAGTGAACAAGTGCTACTACATTCTGCCAGAAAAATGTCGAATTAACATCAAGTTTCTTGGGAAACTTAAGAAATCAGCCACAAAAACATTCCAAATATTAACCAATGCTTATGGAGATGGAGCTTTGTCTCGTGTATATGTGTTTGAACAGAATAAGAGGTTTTTCAGGGGGAAGGCTTAGTGTGGCAGATGAAGAACTTGCTAAGTGCCCAAGGTCAGCGATTACAGACCAAAACATAGTCAAAATTCATGATTTTAGTGTGTTTCCACTCACACTAGTGGTCAGATTCTTAGTAAACACAGCTACATTGAAATACTAAAAAGACTTCGTGAAAAAATTAGGAAAAAAGACTAGAATTGGGGAGTGATGGATGGCTGTTGCCCCAAGACAATGCATCCACTCACATGGCCCTATCTTTCAAGCAGTTTCTGACCAGCAAAAATATTACTGCGATGGTGCATCCTCCTTATTCACTTGATTTGGCACCATGTGACTTTTTTAATTTCGTACTATTAGATCTTGCTGAAAGGGGCTCATTTTGCACCTCAGTTAAAGGGTTCCGGGCAAAAACACAAAATCTCTAAAGGGACTTCCAAAAACTGCGTTCCAGAGCCTATTTACCAGCAATGACAGCATTGGGTACGGGCGTGTGTAAATGCTGAAAGGGACTACTTTGAAAGTGATAATGTCACAAATAACTTTTTCTGTAAATATAATGATTTATTGGACCAGTCTCTGTTTGTGTGTGTGTTATTATTATTGTGTCTGTATTTGTAAATTTATTTAAAAGGACTACAACAAACTATTTCGGCCAGAGCAAACGTGCTGATGACTACAAATATTAAAGAATAAAAATATTATTTATATTAGGTTCTTGTTTTATTCATTTTTTACTGTACTTCTATTACCCGTTCATAACCCTTATCGGGATCATGTTAAATTTCCCAGCTTTCTCTTCATAAAGCATTTCAAAATTTGCTAAGGCTTCATTTTGTTGGAAAATATATTCATCAATTTAAAAATGTTTTTTTCCTCTGGATTTTGAAGGAATTTTGTGTTAGGTCTGAGAGTTTAACCATACACACACGTACGTTATATGCATATATATATATATATATATGTGTGTGTGTGTTGTGTGTATACATATGAGGATTTATATATGAATACATGTATGTCCGTGTATAGAGGGTTTCACATCAAGACGGGATAAATTCTGCTCAGCCAAATTTGTTACTTGGAGCACATAAAAAATGCCGAAGAACTTTAGCTCTGCGACCTATAGTTTTCGAAAAACTGTTAGAGAAAATGTTTGATATCATATCCAGTTTACGAAGAAAAATCTTTACTAGAAACAGGAACGTTGGTATTTGCGTAATGTTATCTAGGTAGATGTTTGAAATGCATATGGAGCAGCCTCAGCTAATAGATGTAGCCTTTTAAATACTTTCAAATAATAGCTTATAATTATTTAATCTACCTCAGGGACATTTTGAACATATGTTTAAGCAAACATACAAATGCTAAACTAAATTTCATATGTTTACTATGCTCACAAATGACTACCTAAAAGTTTACTAAAGTTTCTTAATGTTCTTAAGTTACTTTTTTTTTTGTTAAAGATGTCCATGCTTCCGATAGAAAGTTGTTTCCATGCACCGGATATACTTGTATGACGTCATACAGACGTGCAAAATTTACCGGTCTTGATGGGACATCCTGTATAAGTATTTGTGTATGTATACATGCAAACATATATACCCAATGAATCTGCCAAAAAAATTATTGCATAAAACAATCATTGCTTTTGAGCTCAATAACGACTAAAATATAAGAAATATTAAGTTGTTGAGGTTGGTGGAAAGGGAAAAGAGTAGGAAGACCCCTGACAACCTCAAGGATTTTCTCTCTCAAAATTAGGGTGGAACCGAGCCAAATCGTACGGTCACCTGCATGGTGCTCAAAGCTACGGATGACGACAGGCGGCCCTTTGCCGTGATGAATTTGGATTTTTGCCTTGATGTCTGGATCTGACAACGTCAGACACGTGGCATTAGCAACAGCAACAACATTTTATTGAAGAAATACACGTGTGAAATACAAATAAGGGATTTAAATTTCTGCATGTACGAAAACATAAATGTAAGTTATTATTATAAAATTCCGTTTATAACAGAGAGAAAAACAACTGCTGTATACTTCATAGATAAAACATTCATATAATATAAACATTTACTTAACTAAACTTTCGATCTTAATGAAATATCCAATATTAATATAAACTATGAATCTACATAAAGTTGCTTAGCATGAAAGGCAGACATTGATATTATCCTAAATTAAAACTCAAGTCCTATTAGTAGCATTTATAACTCACTATTACAATATTACTTAACATAGTTTCAAAAAAATGTTATTGCTAAGCAACGTTGACCCATTTATATCTGTTTATGTTTACTATACGTCACTCATAAAATCTGAAGTTAGCAATCACATGACACAAACAATGCTCTCTGATTAGGTGTCAGACCTATCCAGATAGTGGACATCTATTTCTAGATATTAATAGACAGTCACTACCAAGAATAGCTTGTTTAGCAATCTCGGAGCTTGCCCTTGTCCCTTCATTTCAAAAGCTTTTTTTTTTCGTTGAGGGCCACTTCGCCTCTGGGGACGGTCACTGGTCACTATTGTCAGATGTTATATTCCTCATACAACTCTTTTCTTTTCTATGTGCCATTTCTTTCTTCCTCCTCACAATATTCTATTCCGTCTTGATTTCACTAACTTTCTGCTTCTGTCTCCTTCCTTCATCTTTCTTCTTACTGGTGAATGAAGGCTCCCCGAAACCTTCATTCTGTGAAGGTTTGGTGAAACTTTCGCTGTCATGGCTGGAGGGGATAATAAGGTAGTAGAAGAAATGTTTGTTGAGAGAGAAGATGTCGATATACATTAATTAGGTGCTGTTTTGGGGCCTATAATATCTTCTTAACAGATGATGAAAATACTTACTTAAAACAGGGGGAAGTACAATAATAAATGAGCTCGTATCTAGAAAGATATATTCCAGTTGAATTGATATGAATTAATAAAACATTATTTAAATGATACAAGAGTCGCAAGCTACACTTGTGAATCCGGATAATGAGACGTGAAGTAAAAACTTATCTTATTTACAAACTTCATCAAAATTTCTATTTGAGTTTACCTTTTCAAATATTATATAACAGAAGTTTATAAAAAAAGGAAAATAGGCTGATTATTTAATCAAGTTATTTTTATTGTTAATTTATTTCTCAAGGTATCTGAAACCCCATTCAGAGTACTTTGCTAAGAGTCATAATAAAACATGATAAATATTTTTGTAGGAATCCTTACCAATAAATATTAATTCTTCAACACAGTAAAATTTAGAATAAACGATCTAAAATTTACAATAATCATAAGTGAAATTTTAGAAATTTCTAAAAGTTCTTTGAAGTATTTAGAGAAAAAAAGTAATAAAATTATACCAATAAAAGTATTACTAAAATAAACTACGTACATTTATCTATGAAATGTACTATAATTTTTTAATGTTTTATTAAAATATAAAATCTTTCAGCCGAAAAAATATAGCAAGAAATGTGGCATATTTATGAGGCTATTATTCAAATAATAGACCATAACTCAAAAATATTCATGCAGTAAGAATTATTTTAGTACATTCCTCAGAAAATAATGAAAATATGAAGTTCAAAAAGTTTTATTGAAATACATTTATAATGCACTTTGAGTTATTAGACTCGTCAAGACAGATTTTAAACAATTTAAGTGCTCACTTTTGGTAGATTGAAAATACGTGGTTTTCCTAATTTTATGTATTTGTTGCAACTCGGCCTCTAAATATAGGTCCCGAAACGTAATGATAAAAGAGCACGAGGTGAAAGGTGGGGTCATATCTGTTCTGAAAAAGAAATTTAAAAAAATTCCTTAGTAACTGGTTAAATGAGAGAACGTGAGCACCGTCACCCCCACCCATCACATAATTAGGTACCGTGACCCCAAATTTCGTAATTTTTGATGTTTTTTTTCACTAACGTCATTTTATATAACCGTAATATTAATCGTAATCCATAGACCGACAAAACATACGCTGTTTCAGTTAAAATTAACGAATTTTAACAAAAATATGTCACCTAAGTTTTTTTTGACTCTATAAAAAGAGAACTATTATATATATATACACAACCCCAGGCAAGTTTATTAAAAGTTGACCCGCTTAATTAAGATTCCAAAATGGAGTATAACACTTGTTCTTCCTTATCAATAGCAATCACAGAGATTCTTTTATAAATTGATGAATATCTTTAAAAACATCCCTGTTGATAACTTCATTAAGGCTGTTTTCGCCATATGCACAAGAGCATGAACTTAACGCGGAACACATTTTCGGACTGAAAAAATGCATCAATTTATATAAAAATTTATGATATTGTAACTCATGCAATTGTTTATAAAATAGTGTTTTTAAAATTTAAAAATATTTCATAAATAATTAGTTTTTCATTTTAACATGTAAAAGGATACCTCATTTAGCCTTATGGTATAGGAGAAAAAATGGGAAACACATTTTATAAAAAAAAATGTGTCAAAACTTAAATAAAAATTAGAATAATGATAAAATACGCGATTCTCTACAGGATAGGGAAGCCAGAATACAATATTAAAGCTTGAGTACTTTTATTTCTGAAAAAATATTCCGAATTTGAGTCCTATTCTTCAACATTAGCCGAAAACAGCCTTAAGTACAGTGATCGCAAATTCCGCAATTTCATTTGAATTTTTTTTGATCAAACGAGATTTTTCTTACTCATGCTGTATTTATCATAGACACAATGAAAGGAAGTATAGAGTAAAAGTTTGAGAGAGGGCGGGATTTTGACATATATAAAAAGAAAAATATTTTATATTACAGGCTGGTTTGGCAAAAGTTGTGCAAAGCTTATATGCAGTGTATTAAATAGTCATTCCAGCCTGAGCCTCGACTGTCGCCTGGTATGTGCGAGGTAGATATTTAGTGCCTGCTGAATAGTTGTTTTGCGACATTTTGACAAAAAAAAATTTATTTAAATACAATATTTTGGCAAAAAATTAACTTATAATAACATTTTTTCAAAATGTTCTCCTTTTGTGAAAAATGCTTCTATTATAATAATATTTTGCCTGTATAGACCTCTGTACAGACGCTCAATTATGATTTTTGAAATATATAACTTAGAGAAGTGGGTTTATCCATTTTAACGACAGCAGGGGGGAGAAATTTTAAGAAAAAAACGCTGATAATTATTTCAATGGGTTGTAACCTAAAAAATAATGTGAATTTTTCAAAAATCAAAAGGGGGCCCTCTGTACAGAGATTGAGCTATAAAAGGGAAAAAAAATATTATTATAATAGGAGATTTTTCACAAATGAGAACAGTTTGAAAAAAAAAGGTTATTCAAAGTTTTTTTCCAAAAATATTGTTTTTTAAATAATTTTTTTTTGGTCAAAACGTCCTTAAAACAATTTTATACATGTATTTTTATCTAAGTCCCAAATTAAATATCATGAAAATTATCCATTTAGGGTTTTTTTTGGGCAAATCAGGGTTTCCCGAACGTAAGGATACCTTAAGGTATCCAAAGACGTTGGAATGACATTTCGATCAAAATACACTTTTTTTTATTATATTAAATAAAGCGATCTTTTTGGCTTTGCAAATGTATGTAATATATTTTTATAAAATATTTTTCTTTTTATATATGTCAAAATTAAGTGACATCATATTCTCAAACCATCTCAAACTGCTCTAATTTTAACTAAACTAGTAAAGGTTTTTCCGAACGTAGTCGGATACCTTAAATGATATATTATCATTATTAATTCATAGATAATTCGTTAAAAGCAAGATACTCTACTTTTAATCGGTGAAATTTCTAAGAAAAAGTTATTTATATTAGATTATTTTGTATTTTATATTCAGAAGTTTCAAAAAAATATTGCCTCTTTCTGCAATACTATTAAATAAAGCTCATGATACACTTAAATTCTCAAAATACTTCTTTCAAATAATTTGTTTACATAAAATTTTACATAAATATTCAAACACTAGAAAACTAACCATACAGCCAACGCTCAGAAACTTGAAGAAAAAGTAATCTACAGATAGTTGTTGAATTAAATAATTTTTAATTTTGGGAATAATTGAAAAGCTATGTAAATATTTAAACTTTTCTACTCACATAATTAAAAGACTTTTAAACATACAGGTATTATACATGATTTACACGTAATTGCATTTTCTTCAAATCACTGGAGCCAACATATAATCCTAGTTACAGTAGCTCATTATAGTAGCAAGATCATGGAATTACAGAAATGATTTACTTCGCTGAAAATGCCTCTAGTAGTGAAATGTTTTTTAAGCAAATAGAAAAATTTCACATTCAGGACTATTTTAAGAAGGGGTTACTATTTTGATGACTCAAGTGCTTTGCTAAATTCTTAAGTTTAACAATATTTCATTTTGCATCATTTATTAAATGTGATTTTAGTTTTGAGACAAAATTATAAATAAAATGATTTAAAATTGTTTAATATTTTGTATTGCAAGATTTCGGATTATAATCTGTTTACATCAATTGGAAGTCTGTTTTGAATACCTATGAAATGGATGATTAATGAGAATAAAGATAACTGGAACTAAATGATAACATTAATTTTTTATTGGAGAAAGCTATAAGCAATTCTCTAAGTGCATGAATTGCAATCTTATTCAAATGTTTTAAAATTAATAATTAGTTAAAAGTTGATCAGAGAAATGTTTATATCTATTAAAATATCTTTGAAAAAGATAGCTAAGCAATTTGTTAAAAGGTCTTATGATTAATGTTGTTAATATGATTATATTGTTTACCATGATTATAAGGAAGTGAATCATAAATCAATTTACTTTTAAAAACATATGTAAAACAGTTCCTTAAACACAATTTGAATTGTATAAGCCACTGATCTTCAAACTGTGTTCCACGGAACCCAGGGGTTCCACGAGTCACACTAAGAAAAAGAAAAGAAAATTATAAATATGTATGCAAAATAGATTCGTGTTCTCTATGTAGTTTGTATAACCTCATGTATCTAAAGCTCATCCCAGTCATTAAGAAACTGAAAATTTTATTCATACATAACCACTTTATATTTAGCGATACTTTGAAAACTATTATTATAATATAATACAAGAATATTAAAACGGGTTTTTTTATGTGAACTATTTACTAGATTATGAATATTGTACTGTTTACCATACCAGGTTCCATGAAACAATTTTCTTCTCGTTAGTAAAATAATTTGCGAACTAAATAGGTTTCTAATGGAAAATGCACCTTTTTCATTTATTTCATGAAAGAGAGAGAAGAAATTGACGACATATCAACAGATTCGATGTTGAAACCTAAATTTACCTGACTGATAAAATTGAACCGTGATAATAAAGTTACTGTATAAATGAATAATTTTCATGATATCATATCAATTTCAGATTGAATATGTATAAAACGGCCTTGCGGCGACATCTCCATCGTTACGATTTAAATACATGATTTCGGCAGTAATTAACTTAGAATAACCTTTTAAATGTTTCTTTTAAATGCTTATATTATTTGTTTTAGTGAGGTTGTATTTTCTGTACAGAGGCTCAACTATGATTTTTGAAAACTTCACATTATTGTCAGAGTTACAACCCATTGAAATAATTATCGGTGTTTTTTTCTTAAATTTCTCCCCTATGTTGTCGTAAAACATGGATAAACCCATTTGTAAGTTATATATTTCAAAAATTCTAGTTGATCCTCTGTACAGAGATCTGAGCTATATACAGGCAAAATATTTTTATAATAGAAGCATTTTTCACAAAAGGAGAATATTTTGAAAATGGGTCATTCTATGTTCATTTTTTGTCAAAATATTGTACTTCAATAATTGTTTTTATTGTAATACTATTCTTAAAACAATTTTATATACATTTTCTAATTTAAGTGACACTGAATATCATAAATATTATCCATTTATACGCTTTTGCAAAATCACGGCTCCGAACGTAGTCGGATACCTTATGCAAGAGCAGTTCCTAAATTTCAAGTTGGAAATTCATGCAAAATACACAAGATTTTTCTCACAGCTATAAGCATTTAAATGCCATTCACAAGAGTGCACTCTTAGAAGTGAAAAGTATTTCTCTCTCTCTCTCTCTCAACGTAAGAGGTTACGAAAGCAAAATATAAAAACAAATTAAGTGCAGAATATGAAATGTGACTGCCGATAATTTCAATAGATTTAGACTTAAACAGTTAAAGTAAAAAATGCTAATACATATCCCAGTCTTTAAATGTAATGAATCCTATATGTCAAAACTGGAGCCTGATTTAATATAATTAATGAGTATATCATATTTAATTTATATTAAAATTTATAATCCCAAACACAGTACTTTTTTGTAATTGCCTTTACATCAGTGTTTCTCAAACTGTAAGGCGCGGCCCCCTAGAGGGGCGTGATAACCCTACGAGGGGGGGGGCGAGCATATTGAAAAGTCAAAGTATTATTAAAAAAATTATTAATTTACTGAACAAAATACATTCTGACACAATAAAAAATTAAGTACAAAAATTTACACTTATAAATATATCAGTACTGCACAATGTATTTATAATTAATTTAACAATACTAAGAACAAATTTAATAATTACCAGTGATCCCATGGGCTTGTCATATATAAAATTATACGCAAAAATTAACACTTATCTTGATAATTTGTACGGTTTATAATTTTTTCCTTAAATGCCGATTAAAAATTAGGCGATTCACTCCCCAATGCAACCATTTAACAAGTAGGCGAGCGTATGTGGTGTATGGGGGAAGGGTTGAAAAGGAATAAATAAGCAAGTATGTCCTTCGCAAAAGATTGTACTTTGAAAAGACATGTACATACGTCAAGGGCAATTAATTCACTGGCTGAGTGAGACGTATATATACGCCGGTGGCACTTAAGAATTTGAAGCCGTATTGTAGGTTTAGTATTATTGAATTCACAATACACTATTATTGTATGGAGGGGGTTGTGCGATTTAAATTTTATGATTGTAATTCGGGTCACCAATATAGAAAGTTTGAGCATCACTGTTTTACATAAAATACCTACAAGAGGGGTGGGGAAACTATATGGAATAACGTGCCCTTTTTTCTAAAGTGTTTAATGAGGTGTAGACGTGCCGTCAAATAATTTTTACTTGTGATTATTGCGAAAATAATAAAACTGAATATTAACAACTCACGAAATTCTTAATTTACTACTAAAAATACTTTTTGTATATAGTTGTAAATGTTTAGTTATACGTGTAGTTCAAATTAAAGTAAAAATAGTTGTGACTTCTGTTGTTGCAGATTGGATGGCAAATAACTTATATTATTAACTTATTTGGCTGTGACTCATTTTTTTGACAAGGGGATTTGTGATTTGTTGCAAAATGCCGTTTTAGAGACGAATGTTTTGCATATCACTATTGCAGAACTTGAAACATACACCACTTTGTCTCGCCTTTACTAATGATGCCCTATTTCTAAATTCATCAAATTTGAAATTCTGTGTTATACTTATTATCCTGCACTATTTGTTCCTATTCTGAACTAGCCATGTTAAAGAACACTTAAAAATCGCATATATAACACAAATAAAATTTAAAATGCAATTGTGTCAATGACGACGTAGATAAGCTTTGCATCATAAGCAATTGTAGTCCATGACGTATTATTAAAGCAAGACAGTAAAAAACGAGTGTGTTCCCCGTCACTCCACGACCAATCACTTACGTTTGTTCGTAATACTTCATTGTGAACTTTGTTATTTTGAACTAGAATGCAAACCATTTTGGTCAATGGCCTGCCCAAAATAATGTGTCACGTGCCATCAGTGACACGCGTGCCAATGGTTCGCGATCCCTAACCTACAACATGTTGATCTATTTTAAATACTATTTTAAGATATATTCTTTGAATGTGTATAATCGGGCTTTCTTGTGTGGAATGGCGTTCTACGTAAACACCTTACAGTTCTAAGGGTGCCGTGAGTCGAAAAAGTGTTTGAAGACCACTGGTTTATGATATTAAATTCTAAATATACTATAACAAAAAACATTTTCTAAGACATATTTTATTCGATGAATTTAACATTATCCATACTAGCTCATAATTAATTATAATTAAGTAAATAAGAATGTGTCATTACTTAATAAAAAGATTAAAACATTATAATATTGCATTATTTTGTATATATATGGACTTTAACCGTAAGCAATTAAGAATAAAGATGTTAAAATAATTTTTTTTCAAAAAATTTCCCCTTTAGAAAAAAATATAACATCTATCTCCCTAAAACACCGACTCTTTACCATCCTCTTAAAAATGCAAAATACCTGTAACAAAATCAGATTGCATTTGTACATTTTTACAAACCCCATACATGACAGGGAAACTACATTAAGTCATTTTATTTTTCAGGAAAACATCGCTCTTTTTTCGAAAGAAATTGTTCCCATACACGCTCCAAAAATGCTTGAAGATTTGATTTTTATTTAGTTCCTGTTTCTTTTTAGGATCTTAGTGGAAAGAGTGGAAAATGCACAGATAACTTTAAAACTTTGAAAAGCGAACATGTTTTGCATATCCACAAAAAACATTTCACTTTAAACAAATAGAGAGATTTTACATGTATCAATTTAAACGCGAATTTTTCTGACGGTTGTTTGAACTGCTGAATTTTGCCACCAACATTTTCCCTCTTTTTTCCCTGATTTAAAAGGTTTTTCTCAAAATGTACCTGCTTTGGCATTTCTCATGTGTTTGAAGAGATTCAATAGGTACGCATGAATGCTTTTTGCATTATTTTCTTAAGAATTTGATTCGCTTTGCAGATGCTAAACGGTGCATCACGTATTATCAGGCATGTTTCTTTTATTTATTTTCTTCTTTTTTTCTGGTTTGTGACCAATACGTATCTGAAGTATAAAATGATGTTATATTTAAATTTCATATTTGAAGTAAAATAATCGATAGCTGCATTTTCTTTAAAAAAAAGATATGGAATTTAATTTAAAAAAATAAATTGTTGCACAAACCCTCCGTTAGGGGCTCTTCAAAAAGTTCTATCCATAAGCGCGTGGCATACCTTAGAAAAATTAAGTTAAATATTTATAAATGTGTATAAAAGATAATATTAATATAAAATAGTTTTAATTATGAAATCAGTTCAGTTGGCTGTAAAACTAACAGAAAAGTGATTCCTATAGTTAATGTTCTAAATTTTTTCTTCAGTATATTTAATGAAGAAAATAATAAATTATCCGAAAACTCATTTCATACTTTTAGATTTTTAAAAATTACAGTTACCTTTTGCATTATTTTGAATTATATTAAATTAAGGGACTAAACTGCCGTTACACTATGAAAGATTAATATATAAATCAAAAAAATTCTCTTTCAGAATACAATTAAAACCCTGAAACTGATTAAAAAGGGGATTTTAATATCTTAACTCTACCGAGACGAATACTTGGTTTTTTAAATGTAACTGGTTATTATCAAAGGAAAATCAGAATTTTATTTACTTTTTAGAATACAAGTATTATTATTTCCTCATATTTTCCCCCACACCCCCCCCCCCCATTTTATCTTTAATCACAAGCAATGTAGAAAAACAAAAAAAAAGCAAAAAAAGAGCTAAAATTGGTAGCATTGAATGGTACAATCTTATATTGTTCGATTAAGGGTGATCGAATTATTGTGAGTATCGTCAATACTTGTTCCCTTCAATTAAATTAGTGAAAGAGAATTATTACCATGCACATGAATTTACTAAACAAAAACAAAATATAATAACCTTCACAGTAAAATACCAGTAAGACTGATATTTTTTGAAATAATAACTCCTATGTTTGTATATGTCATACCAATTTAAGCGGTTTTCTATTGAACTAGGAAAATGCACTTTGCACTATCTTTAAAAAATGAAATATTCCTAATAACTTTTGGAATTTTTATTGCAGGTAAATGAAATTAGTATCCATTTTATTGGCTTAATAATGTGGGAAAGTGGGGAATAAGTTATGATGATAATAAATTAATTAGTTAATAATTGATATAGTGATATTCTCTGAAAAAGACTTTTTCCCTTTTTGGGATACATTTCTTCCCTTTTCTCTCTTTTTTCCCGCAGAAACTATTTGCGTATTGTGCAAACTTTATACCAATCTGATTATTAACTATTCCTTTGTTTTTTATCTAAATTTTAGTCTTTTGAATTATTGGAGAAAATTCTAAAAGTTTTTTTTTTTTATTCATGTGATTTAAAAATGATTAAATGGATTATGTAAAACTTTTAGCTTGCGACAATTCACCTTCTTGCATAACTCTTTTTAATATTTCCTAATAATATCACTCTTAATATTCATATTGAATATTTCGTAACAATATTCCCTTTTTTTCGCTCTAGATTTGGAAAGAAAAGGTATCGTCTGGCGGAAATCAGATTCGAAGTATTTTTTGTAGAAAATATTATATTTAAAATGTTTGAGACAGCCATTTAACATTAATTGGCTTCTATTTCAGGAATTCTTATAACAAAGTATTTCAAAGAAAAATTCAAGATAAATTCGTGAGGAGAACTAACTTGAATGAAAAAAAACGGCATCAATAATGATACAAGTATGTTTTTCTACTTAATTACTTGTGTTAATTTATTAATCAGTGAATCATTAACAGTACATAATTTAAATCCATTTGAGCCCTTAAAAGTAATATCAACCATCTGTGATAAAAACTACTAAAGCTATAATGTGTCTCATTTTTTGTTGACCCATTCCGGTGTTAAACATACAATATATATAATGCATAATAAAACATTTTTGACTAAAAATAAAAGAGAAACTGCATTATCCTGAGTTCTGATGTGTTATATATTTAGTTTCCAATGTTTCTTTTGTAATACATGTTGGTCTTAAATTGGTTACGGAAACTAAATTAAAATTAAAACTTAGAATAAAAAGTTTTTCATCACTTAACTTTATTAAGTAATTGATATCCTAAAAACATCAATATTCAAAGAATTTTCATTACACTATTCAATCATAAGAAATTTCCACTTTTTCATCGCCATATATAAGTAAATAATTATTTAATAAGTAAATAATTAATAACAAAATAAATTTTATGTATATTATAAAGCGAACATTCATCCTAACATTGTTAATATACTCGAAATTGTTTGAAATAGTTTTAAATTTAAAAAAATGAGAAGTCATGAATTAAAATTATGCAACTGAAATAAATATTTGAGCAGCTTTCATGTAATATTTTAAAATGAGACGATTTCATCCTACCATTTTAAGTTTAGTTTAAATTAATGAATCTGTGATTAAAACATATTTGATTTATATGAACAACGTATGGATTCTTTCTAGCAAACAATTATTTCCCTTCACGATAATTAAAATTAAACATTTTGATGAAAATATTTATGAAAATTTCATATATTTGGTGTAATAGTATTTTAGAGCAAAATATACAATGGATAAAGTTTACTAGACTTTTTTTTTCTATTATGAAGTATTGTTCCTATTGTTCGATTTGAAATTTCAAAATAAACAAAGAAAATCTAATCTCTTGTATTAAATATGATATTCGTAGGCATCAAAAATCAGGGTAAAAGTACTTTAAAATAGATTTTTTTAAGTTAATTAATTCAGAAAAAAATAATATTTCAGAAATTTAAATAGATGTGACGTTAAATGTTTTCTAAAAGGGAATTTTTATGCACAAAAATTGTTCTATGCAGTTTACTTTTGAATAATAAACAGCAGTTTTACATCTTGATTAAAATAAGTCATTTTCTAAGCAATACTTATTCATTTTAATCAATAATAATAACAATATGCCATGAAAAAGAAATAGAAAATGTTTCCTTCATGAATGTTATTTCAATCGATTATTATGACAAATATATAAATATTCATTAAAAAAAAATTACGTTTCACTCAGAATTAAAGAAAAACCATGCAAGCATGTAAATGTGTAGAGGAAAGAAAGGAAAGATAGTACTCTTTTTTTTTAATCTTTATTTCTTAAATATTTGAAGCAAACTAGTAAAACTATCAATGTAGAACATTAAGTTGTCGTAAATTAAATGCGAACAAATACATGCGGATTTATTTAGTCTCAACTTACTTTCATTCTGACAGTTTAGATTTAGACATAGAGACTCACAAATATTCAGACTAAAAACATACTCATTCCTTTACACACACACACACACACACACACACACACATGCACGCATGTACACATGTGAGGTTGGGGAAAATTGATGAGTAGTGTGAGAGTTATGAAATATATAAAATAATTGAGATTTATTTACGTGCGCACGTACAACCACAGCTATTATAAGTACAATATTTACATTTAAATAGAAAATACTCATACTATTGAATATGTTATTAGTGAAGAAGGAGACAACGCAACCTTTCTTCCCAGTGTTTCAAAGCGGATTCCTTCTCCACTGTGTTGTGGTGGGGCGGGCGTCCCTTTCACCTCGTATTACACTGGGAGCTCCAACTCGTAGGTGGAATCATGTTTTTCTCACGGCCATCAGTTGTCGGGGTGATGTCAGATGAAAAGACCCCGCAATATTTTTGAGGTACTCGAGTGGATATGAAAGGTGAAAACTATCTACATAAAGAAGCCGATTTCTACAGCTGCATGGTGCGAAAACGTTAAACCACACACACATCATAGGTATTTTTAATCCTTAACTTGTGGATAAAAATAAAAACAAGCTCTTACTTGAAGTCAATATAATATTTTTGCAGTAAATAAAAGAATTAAGATACAAAATTTGCAACTACAACAACATCAAATTTATACTTAGACGCAATACAGAATCAGCAAATACTAACAACCCAACAACATTATCCCCTGCTTGATTTTAATTTACATCGCACTGCGTAGCAACACGGGGATTTTTGCAACGGACCTTAAAGGAATTGAACCATGGGCAAGTGAAAAAGACAAATTTTGAGATATCATCCCCTCACCAACCTTCCACACCACTCCCTCGGGAGGACTTAGAGGCACAACATATTTAACGTGTTTTATCCCCTCTACAAGGCGGGTCTTCAGTGGCTCTAGCTTTCGAATCCGTGACGCGATAGCGCTGGCCACGAGCTTGCGACTATTATGACCCAATATCTCCTGGACAGAGATTTGAAACAATTAATCGCCCTTCTAATTTGTCTGTTACATGGCAAATAAACTTAAATCGTAAAACTAGATACCTATCTACGTCTATAAACGAAATATGAATGAAAAGTAGATAGATGAAATGGAATGTATATAACATAAAACAAAATGAAATCATAAAAAAATGATGCCATAAAAACAAGACCGAATTTTTCCCTTTTTATATCTTCTTAAATATGTTCAACTATGAGTAAGGAATTTTATCTTAACCTCTAATTTTTAAAAATTACTTCATTATATTGAAATAGAGATTAAAATGGTCCGTTACAAAAGTTTAAAGTAACACGGTTAAGAAAAATCCATAAAATGCCTTTTAAAATTAAATTTAAGGCTCAGTTATATTGAAAGCCATAAATAAATGTTTACTTTGCACTCTAATTTTCTGATGCCCATTCTTAGGAAATCAATGTATCGATTCTAAAGAAATGTATCTTGAGAGCACTAAAAAGTTCTGCTCCTCAAAGTTTAGTAAGAGTTAAGATGTTTAAACATTTTTACTGGGTACTAAAACAGGCCTAAATGAAAAATGTTGTTTGTTGTTAAAACAGACGAAGAAATAAAGAACATACCCGGAAAAGGTATTTACGTGGGATATACTAGTAATGGGTATGCTCTGTTGTCAACAAAGAAGGTTTTCATTCTCAATAAGAGTCTTGTTCCTCAACAAATTCACTCTCTTTTCTTCAAGATAACTTTGTCTTGTTTTCCAATACTCTAGTCTGAAATTCTTATCGGAAACCTTAAAACAGCCCTACACAAGTTTATGATGCTCTTGTTCTTTCATTGCTCTACCGTTTCAACTCTTTTTTGAAATAATTTAATATATTGCTTTAAAGATTGTGTACTACAGAAATATAATAATCGGTTTAATTTTTCTTTTTTCTTAGAATTGCGTACTATACGTAATTAATTCTTAAATGTATCAATGATAAATATTTATTAAGTTATTTATTTATAAATTTAAAATTTTAAGTACATATTACGGGGGGGGGGATTTAAAATATGCTCTAACACACTACTGGTCATTAAACTTGCAACACCTGGAAGAAATGAACTGATGAATATCAAAATCTCATGAAAGGAAGAAAAAAGTTGAGATGCGCAAATGATTAATATTTCAACGCATTTAGATGACACAGGTGGGAAAAACGTTATCTGAAGCACTGTATAAAAAAGAAGCTGTCCAGGAGATTTCCCATTGGGGAA
>BMAV01004469.1:51391-69864 GCA_019973955.1 Trichonephila inaurata madagascariensis | reverse complement strand
TATCAATGATAAATATCTATTAAGTTATTTATTTATAAATTTAAAATTTTAAGTACATATTACGGGGGGGGGGATTTAAAATATGCTCTAACACACTACTGGTCATTAAACTTGCAACACCTGGAAGAAATGAACTGATGAATATCAAAATCTCATGAAAGGAAGAAAAAAAGTTGAGATGCGCAAATGATTAGTATTTCAACGCATTTAGATGACACAGGTGGGAAAAACGTTATCTGAAGCACTGTATAAAAAAGAAGCTGTCCAGGAGATTTCCCATTGGGGAAACACTCTGTAAGGTCGGATTTTGCTCAGGATATCGTGTTATGTCTCGAATAAGAACAAAAAATGCTTATAGACAAGTGTCAGAATTCGATAGAGGCAGAATCGTTGTCTTGCGAAAGTGTACGGATTATCGTTCCGTGATAATGCCCGTCACACTGGTCGAAATCCTACCACTTCCTTGTGAATATGGAAACAGTGGGTTGCTGAGGGTTATATTGTACAGCATGCAGATTCTCCACGCCTCCTACAACAAACCCTTGGCTATACAGACATATCGTGAGGTCAGCCTTGTGAAACCGTACAACCACATCATGGACCATTTGTCAGGAAATGTAAGTGTTTGTAGCGCGCTTAGTATCCGCTAGTACAGTGCGACGACGTTTGCAGCAACGCGGACTGTCATCAAAGCATCTCTTGCAGATGCAGCTTAAAGAGAGATGGCTACTCTGGTGACTCTCTATCCAAAACTGGATACAGGAGTAAGTACAGAGTCGTTTTTTCAGATGAGGCCCGGTTCTGCGTGCAATATTCTGATGGTCGTATATTTACTTGTCTGGAAGCTTCGAGGAAACCACTCGTCGCCTGCTTGCATTCCATATTGACATAGGAGGCTTACAACTGGTGTTACGGTTTGGGCAGCCAATGGTTACACGTCAAGAATATCTTTAGTTCAGATTGATAATAATTTGAAGGCAGATTGGTACACTTCTGGCGTCTTACGTCCAGTTTCAGTGCCCTATCTTCTAGGCCTGACAAACGTGATCTTTCAACAAGATCATGCAAAACCATGTTACACGTCATGGTCTGACATTCCTCGATACAGAGAATATTCGATTGATTCCCTGGCCTGCATGGTCCAAGGATCTGTCACCCATTGAAAGAATCTGTTCTTGGGTTACTGAGAGACTGTTCCACCCCCTCACCAGCTAATACGGTTGATTAAGCAGGGCATAGACTTGCATTGAAGTAACATTGAATGAATTGCCGTTTCTGTCATCGAAGCCTAGATCAACTCCATACCTATCCGGGTAAGGTCCATTTTATTTGCCAGTGGTGGTAGCTGTTTCTACTAATTGTGCATCCCTTTAAAACCCTAAGCTGCTGGCAAATTTAATCATTTTGTCTTCATGCAATTCTGTGCGAGTCAATAAATATCTTTTTTTTTGCATTTGCATTTGCTTTTCTTCATGGTGTAGCAATTTTTATGGCTATCAGTGTATTTACGTAATTATTTCGGCTGACTTATTGACTACACAAGCAGACAAAACCATTTCCTAAAGATAGATTCTAACCGGAAATATATAGATAGTTCCACATTAAAAAATATTTTAGATAATTAAAGGACATTAATTCTAATATCCAAGGCATCGATGGCCAGATTTGAAACTTATGTAAGATAAGATTATGTATGATGTAACATTTCAAAATTGGATTATTTATCTTTTTAAACATTAAATTGAAGCTGAATGGTAAAGTTCACAAATATTACCCTACTGTTGTTAGTATTACAAAAATAGTATTAATATTGTTATAATTATGTTATTAGCATAAAAAATAGATTTTAATTATTGCTTCTATTAAAAAATGAGTTGCAAAAATAAACATTCATATATTACTGTCTCTTCTCTCTCTCTCTCTCTCTCTCTCTATATATATATATATATACATATATATACAACTGATTTATAATCTTCCGTAATTAAAGGCTGCAAAAATTACAACTATGCTGATCTGGAGTGTTAGAGGATTTCATTGCTGAATTTCTAAATGAGATTTTCTCCGTTCTGTATTCTTCAACTCAAAAACACATAATTACGAAATGGTTTATTTAGCACAATGATTTTTCGATCTATTTAACCGTAACTAACAGATGTCTAAAGTAAATTCAGAAAAAAAAGTGTTTGCTACTGGACGAATCCCAGTTACTCCAAAAAAGAAAAAAAAATGCGTAAGAATTCGAATAAAAGTGTTCGGAGGGAAAAGTTTTCGAAAACTTTAATAAAAGCCCAACGAGCATGAAAAGCGTACGAGAAAGTCACTGTCTAAATTAAACATAATCAGGGAAGAAATGCTTAGAAAAAAATACGCATATTATTCAAATTTCCTATCCTGAACAAAGGAATGCAAACGTGCACTTGCCTTCTTGGTAATTTGCAGAAAATTCTAAAGAAAGAAACAGGAAAAAAGTTTTAAAAAACTATGTTTTCCTTATCTTGCATGTTTCTTAACTCTGTATTTTCGCCCGTTCTTCATTTTCCAGGTTTTTGGATGATTGGACTTTAAAACGGAAATGAAGGAAAAAGAGCTGATGGAATAGCAAAGAAAGCGGAAAGGAAAGTTCTGGATGACTGAAGCTTTTGGAAGATCCAGGAGTTAGATTAAAGTTCGGCATCATTTAAAAATGTGTTTTGCCTACAATTGCATAATTTCTGGGGGAAATTGATACCGCATCCAATTAAAAATAATTACAAATATCATAATAGCGATTTAATTAAAAGTGTAATAATAAGGTTAATTATGTATACTTGTTAATTTTCGTAAAATAATAACAAACAAAAGTGCGAGTATAACTAATTAGAATCACTACTTTTCGTATATTTGCATCTTATATATAAAATTGAACAGAACTTCTAATTAATTTTTCACGTTAAATTAAAATATTTTCTAACATGTTCAAATAACTGCTTTAAATACAATAAATTTGAATCTGTGAAAAATGTTACCTATCTAAGATCAAAAATGAATTATCAAAACGACAGGAATCATGAAATCAGAAAGAGAATTATTGCAGTTAATCGCAATTTCTTTAGTTTAAGATCATTTCTGAAACCTCACTTAATAAAAATAAAGACAAAAATCATATTGTATAAAGTACCGATTAAATCAGTTTTGAATTATGGGTCAGAGACATGGACCTTGACAAAAAAAGAAGAGAATATCTTGGTGACTTTTGAAAACAAGGTCATGTGAACCATATTTGGTGCTGTACTCGATAATAACAATTGGAGAAAAATATATAATATTGAAATATATAAGATTTTTCATACTGGTTGATTCATAAATAGTGTAACCAAATTCAAAGGGTCATAAACTTTTATTGAATAAAGTTATTTACAGGGAATTTTCAATGCGGTTTCCTTTACCACAGTACACTTTTCATAAGCGTTTTGGCTAACATATAAGAGTTTTTTCGATCATTTTTGGGGTATTTTTTCAACTCCTTCTTAAATTGCTTTTTGAAGCCCTTTTGAAATGCTCTTACTTTACGTCTATTTAATTGTTTTTTTAAGTATCCCCATGAAAGAAATCTCAAGGAACACAGACAGGAGATAGTGATAGTCATTTATAACTAGACAGAATATTTATTTTTTAATCTTTCAACAATTATATAGTTGATTTTACAGTATGACTTATAGTGCAGAATCTTGGTGAAAAACAGTTTCCTTGAGGGTAAAGACGTTTATTTATTTATTTTTTGATGAAGTGCTTCGAAACTTTATTCTGATTGTATTTAGCTTCAATTTTAAAATTTGGTTCTACAAAAAAGGGTTTTGTTAAGCCTTGAGAGGACATTTCCATCCATACCATAACACCTTACGGCCAACTTGCATTTTTCAAAACAGCTGCGTCTTTGTGAAGTTTTTTGCTGGAAATATATTGAATTTTCGTTTTGCCAATTGTGAATGACATATGAAACAGTGCTTCATCAGAAGTTATCCATACTTTGTATATACCTTTGCGTAACGTTAAATACAGATGCCAAGAATGTTTTCTTCATTTTTCTATTATTAAAAGTTACTTTTTTATAGCCAATTTTCTTTATCTGACGATAAATTGTCAATATGCCATATCTATAGTTTCTTTTCCATAGATTTTTGAGGCAAAGAATTTTCTACAGCGATAATTCTTTTCAACTTCGTTTTTTTCTCTTTCATTAAAGACTCCTTTTCGTTCACATTTTTCCCTGGAGTTTTTGATTGCAAGCCAAGTTTTATTTCTATTTAAAGTTTAGGTAATGATACAATAGAAAAAATAGACCCTTCAAAAGCTGTACAATTTCGTTCCGGGTTTGAGTATCTAATTTCAGTACTGTAATTTACTCCCACTAATAAAAATGATTAGATTGGTAATTGAAATATTTCATTTTTAAAATAAAACCAGTAGTAAAACGATAGAAATTCATCCTAAATAGTTATATACTTTTAAAATTGGTCACCCTTACTTTGAATCAACCGGTAGAGATGATATTATAAGTCCATGAAACTAAGTAGAATGAGATGGGCAAAGCATATAGTAAGAATGAGCCCAGAACAAACAGCATTGAAAATTTTTAATGCAACTCCCTGTAATAAAAGACCAAAGGGAGGGCTCAAAAGGAGATGGAAAGACTGTATGTATGAGGACTTTACCATTCTAAAAATGAACTGGTGATTGATTGCTTGGTGAAGGGCAAAATGGAAAAAACTTCTGAGGAAGGCTCAGACCCACGAAGGGCTGCCATGCCAATGCTGCTATTACTGATGATGATTTGTTTTAAAAAAATAATAGATTATATATGTATTTCTGCCTACTACTTCCTTCTTTAGTTCTAAATTCTCCGTGACTAAGTTGAAAAGCACGTTACTACTCGTATAGAGATTTCCAAAAACTTTTCTCCGGGAAGAGTGAGTGGTGAGGGTTATTTGTTCTGATTTTAATTATGTCATACTGAGAAGCAATACGATATATATTGGATACGTTATTTTGAATCGAATTGAAACGATGTGGATGACGTCTGAGCTGGCCTCCTCTCCACATATCCCCCCCATACCAACGAGAGCTGCCTGAGCCTCAACCCGATTAAACGAGCATTATCTCCTACAGTGTAGGAATTCAGTATCACTAAGTTTCGAGTCCGAAACTCGAAAACGTTGGACACGAGCTCGTAACCATGATCACACTGCAACCAGAGCTATAAAAGAGGAGAGTAAACTTATATATTATCTAGATTACAAGAGGTTTTGCTAATATGTGATATTTTTTTTTTATTTATTTGATCTATAAGGGATGTTTTCTTACAATTTTGATGTATTTCATAGATCTCCTAATCAAACATTATTGAAATATAAGTGTCGTTACAGTACATAAGAGTTGATCTTTTAAATAATATTTCTTTGAATAATTAATTTAACACCTGAATTTAATAAGCTGTATGCTTAAATTACGAATTAATAACTTATTAATTCATTAATATGTGTTATGTATTAAATCTGTTACTCCATACATAATTCCTGAACCGATTACATTTTTTTCTCCAAATGTACGGCATTTTTGCGCATAAGCCTTTGCAGACAATGAAAGTCCTCCAAATGTGAGAGCCATTTCAGTGGTGGCACCATCTATTGGTGGCTCTTGCTATCAAATTACGACATTCGAATTAATTTTATTCAAGCTCTCTTCGCATGCTATAAATAACCCAGTGATTTAGTTTTGCCGAAAGTACCAGAGCCAAATTGATATTCAATGAATCTTTTACGTGATACATAAGCATATGACATGCGTGCCTATCACTTTTACATCCAGAAAATCAGTTGAATCCAACCGGGATTGAACACATAACCTTGGACTTACATGGCAAGCACGCTGCGTCCAAGCCACCGATCCGAGTAATGATTACATTCACATTGAAATAAACATGCATACTGATTTTGATTTTCATACTGAATGTGATACAATCTGAACTGAAAATGTGATCCACCTAATCCATATAAAATGAGATTTTAAAAGTGACTTGTTTTGAATACATTTATATGTGTGACTTGCTTAAAATATTTTGTATTTTATTATGCAGGAGAAACAATAATAAATTCAAAAAGTATCTCGAAGCATTTTCATAAATTAAATAAAATCAGAATATTGTAGCAAGAACAATTTGTGATGCAATCATATTGAAGTAGAAATATTGGAAGCAATCATGCTGAAGATTTTCAATTTGGTGCAAAAACTTTTGTAAGTAAATATTTAGAAATATATGAATTCTATTCATTCAATTTCAATCTACATACTTTCAGAAGGTATTCCATATATCGGGAAAATATTCCAGATATTTCCACTTTAAGGTATTCAACACTTTTCATTTTTATATCATGCATTTTGTCCATAATGAATTCTATAAGAAAACAAGGAATGCTGCAGTCATATAATATATCAACATTTCAACTTCTTATTTCCTGAATATTCTAACTTATATTCTTATACCATAGATATTCAAATTACCCATAAACCTTAAGCCTTTTCTCTGATGGCCTCCTCATTTTCGATGTATAGTTTCTACGATTACTTCATTGTACTGCATACTGAATTTTCCCTTTAAAAATTTTGAATTTAGGCAGTAAAACACAGATAAAGTAAAATATCTTCTCATTTTCCATTTTATATCAAGTAGAGAAATAGTAAATATTTTTCCGAGTGAAAAGCCTGCATAGTTTTAAGAAGATACTAAGCAAATTATACATTTTTTTAATGTTCATTAATCCTTTATTCAAAAATCAATTGAATTTTATTTTATGCATTTTCCCCAACTAAACGAAGTGTTTCATATGTTGATTAATGCCCACGGTAGTCAAGAGTTTATGGTCACAAACGCGTGACCAGCGATTTCCATTTAAATGTTTGAAATCTGTGCCACTGAAAACCTGCCGTTTAAAAGCCCTGTTGCACGTTAAATCTGTCAAGGATCTAAGTCCTCCCATTAGCGTAATGTGGAAACTTGAGGAAGGAGATGCAATATCATATATTGTCCGTGTCACGAGTCCGGGGTGCCATCAACAGCCCTCGTGTTGCTTTAGTTTGGAACATACAAAAATCAAATCAAATCATATTTAGTTCAAATGAAAAAAAAAATGTTTGATGCTTTTATAACGCTGATATGTGATTAATATAAAGATCAGAATATACATTGATAGTGAGTACTACAAAGCAATACGACGTCTTTTGGTGACGGATCTCGTAATTCTGTACCTCAGACTAAAGAAGAGAATAAATACCTGACCTATAGCCTCCTCCTCTCTTAACTACCTCACCAAAACAACGAGTGGGCATTGAACCTTGACAGATTTAACGTGCATCAGCCCCCTCTACATGGTGTATCTTAAGTGGCACCTGGACTCGAACTTGTGACACTTCGGCCATGAGTAAAATATAAGTTGAATGTAAGTAGAAATATAGCAATCTTCAAAAATATACGAGGGTTGGGGCATAAGTCATGGCAACTATTTTTTTTCTTGTGTATATGTGAACGGATCACAAACGTATATGTGTCGTGTGGAAGTTCTGCAGGCATAGTGTGTATACAAAGAACAGATGGCTCTGTGATAGCTGGTAGGAGCGCAGCGAGGGCTGTGAAACCAGTCAGTTGGTGAGTGTCGTGTGATGGAAGTAACCCGTGTTGAGCAACGTTCTTACATCAAAATAGCTGTTCTCAGAGGGAAAAATGCGATGGAATATCACAGTGAATTAGTGGAAGCCTTTTGAAATAATGCCTTACCATATCGTACAGTACCACGGTGGGTGTACTGTGTTGTCCTTCTTTTGCACCCTAAAGACCATATTGCCCTGTATATACTACCGTAATAAATTAGTGTGTTACGATATTTCAGTGCTATTCATTGTCCACATATGTAGTTAACACTTTGTCCTTTCATCTGTATATGTCACATTTTCCAACCGAACTGGTATCTTCATGAAAAACAAAAGTTGCCATGACTTTTGCCCTAACCCTCGTATATATAAGACTTGAATTAAATAGTAAAATACTATGCCAAACTTTCTCAAAAGTAAGCATTTGAATGATATCTATTTTAAGATTAAAATAATGAAAGAATTATTATTATTAAAAGATATTAAATAGGGACTATATTATTTAATATAAAATAATAAATTTAGCCAATCTGGAATATTCCTAAGCGTTCACATCCAGGAAGTAATTTTACTTAGGGGTTTATTATACTTCGCAACTATGTAAAATGTTTTTAAGGTTTTTTTTTAAATGTTTATTTTAATTTAGGAAAAAGTTATATCTTTTGGAAACATTTTTTATCTCATTCATTATAAAAACAACAAATCCGAATTAATAAGTAGAATCTGTACAAATATTAATTTATTTACTAAGTTAATATAATTCAGATACCAATTGTGAAAGTTTCAATTTTGTCTAGACGAATTGAGAACTTCCAAATTGAAATTGCTACACTTTCCGAACAATGTTCTGGAATTAAATCATTCTACTCAAAATGAATTACTCTCATATAAATCCATAAAATTTGATCCTGTAACAACAATCCCGTGCTTCTTTTTTTTCTTTGAATGTGATGAATAGGGCCCTAAATCCAACTGAGAATAAATTGAAGAAAATGGTTCACTACAACGCTTTCATTTTGGCAGCACATTCAGTGTAGCATTCTGTGTTGCCAGTCGATGGAGTGAAAAATCCTTCCTTTATTTTCTGACTACCCGAGAGAAATAAAAGTAAGAAGGGTTAGAAAAGGTTACGACACAGAGCAAGAAAGGAAAGCGATAAGACCGTCTTTGCTTTCTAAACCTGAGAAATAATCAGGATGAAAGTTTTCCTCTGCTTTTGTTGAAGAGTAATGACTGTCTTATTGTAACGAAAAGACCTGTAGAAGGGGTGGATGGAATAAAAAAAAAATCTCGGAATGGTAATGCTGCGCTCCATTTCTCTCTCCCACCCCCTTTTCCTGTTTTTCTCAGAGAATTCATGCAATTTCGGGGAAATAGCATGGAAAACCTTTTTATCTTCAAATGACGACTTGAACGCAAATTATATAAGTTTTCTGTTGCTGTAAGCTGATAAATTTAATTTATAAGAACTTAGACAAGAAATGCAAAGACCATTTATCTGTTGGAAAAATTCTGTAACAAATTATCTACCCTGAGCATTAAAATGTATTTCCACAAACCTCTAGGGTTCTTTTTAAAGTGATGCAATTGGTACATTTCTATACTTCATTCTTTTATTGCATTTTTTTTTAAAAAAATTAAAAAGTTTTTGATACGTTCTTAATTTTAAAAGAATTCTTGTGACTTAACCCTTAACTTCGCACAGTCGCATTTCTGCAACATATGATTTATTTTAATTTAACCAGACTTAATATTTTTTTAATTACCTACAAATCACTTATCTGAGAAAAAAAAGATTACTGCAACGAAATACATGCTAATTTTGTCACTAGATGGAAGTACATTTTTTTCCAGAAATCACAACAATTATAAAAATCTCTGATGCCTCAAGAACTGTGTGTTTTTTGTTATAAAAAGAATACATTATATTTTATGCTTCCTCTTGTTTATTGACGAAATAAATTACCAGGTAAGAAATTTAAACATTTTATGATAAATAATAAAATACTCATATAAAAAAAAAGTTTTGTAATTTACAGCACTACTGCGCAAAGTTGCACTTCTGCACCAAACAAAAAAATGACTGAAATTCAATTTAAAACAGCTTAATTTTTTTAAAAATATTTTCCCCTTTTATTATTACTTGAGAACTGGCTGATATAATTTTTTCATAGAAAGTTTAAAAATTACGAAGTTAAGGGTTAAACAATATAGTTTATAATTGGTGTTGGAAATTTTTTATATAGTATGAAATATCACATATTATTATTTTTTCTCTAATAGGGCTGTTGATTGGTGCTTTTACCTTTGCAGGCCTAGTGAGTTCCCCAGGAGCTGGTATCACTTTTTAGTGCGGCACCATATAGGTGATACCAATTGCCGCAAGTAATCCTGACGCCCAGTTCCTGATTGCCAGCAAGTAATCCTGAGGTGCCCCCAGAAGGAGGCACCTCAGCTCTGGTGAGACGAAATTGTACTTAGGATTTAATTTTGTCGAGAGCACCCAAGTCAAATGACACTCAAGGGATTTTTTACATGCTGCATAATCATACAGCATGGATGCTATCGATTTTCTCACGAAAATCCACGACTTGGGCTGGGATCTAACCTGCAACCTTAGGTGCAGAAGGCCAGCCACAAACCAACTACGCCACCCAGTCGGTGAATATTATTATTGCAAACATAGATTATTTTTGAAATTTAGGGATTGTTTCGATTATATATTTCATATATTTTATATTTAAAAAAAGATATTTCATCAGTGATTTCAAAAAATGCAATAACTCTGCAGGATTCAATTTTTTATTTATAATTATTTACTATTTGTAATATTGTGATTCAAAATTTAAAATATAAGCTTGATGTATTTTCATTTTCTGACTACTTTTACGAAAATATGTTGCTTTAGTTTAAATCATCTCTCTCAAAAATATTTAAAATCTCTATTCATCGGCGATATATTATATTAACTCAAAATATTGCAAAAGGATTTCCGTAAAAATGTTAAATAAAATAAATACGTATATTTGAATTCAGTAAAAACATATAAGAATCGCATTCCAAGTTAATGTTATTAAAGGTGCATCATAAATTAGAGATTTTAGTATTTAGAATCACATGCAATTCCTTTAAAATCAGAGTTTTAAAAATTGGGTCATGTTTTTAATTGAATTTAAACACTCGAATTTTTTGAAAAAATTTCCATCGTAGATGTGTTTTTCAATGTGTATTTTTACCCCTATTTTTGCAATAAATAAAAAAAATGTACAAAAAAGTTATTACGTACCATTTACAATGCATTATTTTGTGGTGCTTAAATGAAAATGTCGATTATTTACTTTGTGGGAAGTGATACTCAAATTCAATTTGCGGGATTGTGTTCTAATTTCACTACTGTTCATCTTGCAAATTGATGACAGCAACTGAACGATAAACGAAATTTAATCTGAAAATATTTAAGTGGTGTATAATAGTGTAATCTATCAAGTGAAATATCCTCGCCATTTGATTACGATTTGAAATTACGAAATACGTACGCTAATTTTCTACTGTATAATATGAATTAAAAATTTATACCAACATCGATTGTAATGAGCGTTTGAAATGAATATTTCAACAATTTTGTCTTATCCTTCATATAATTTTCTTTAGATGAATGATTTATTGAAATGTGTGTAAGATCAATATTTCTATCTTTACCTTTAAAATCACTGATAATAAAATGCAGTTAGTCATTTCGATGTCATTAGCGGTATATTTCAAAAAAAGAAAATAGTGGTAATAATTTGGAGGATTAAAGAAATATTAAGAAACATACTCTCTTAAAATTTTTGAACAAGCTTTATTTGTATTCATAATTTCGAAATAAATTATTGTTCGGGAAATTATGCAAATTCATCACATTTTCTATTCAATATTCAAGAATACATTTCAGTACTTCATGGACTGTATTCATAGAATTCATATTATTCACAATAAAATTTTAAATTTCGTAGAATTTTTTTTGAAATATAAGGCACAGAAAAAGTTAGTTCAAAATATAAATCACCTATGAAATTCAAATGAAATTAGCGACCTTAAACTATAATAAAAATTTGATGCATGCAGTTTGTAACTGAAATAATGGTCTGAACTGAAAATGGGGAAATAGGTCACCAAAATAAACAGCCTCAGCAGCTTTGACGGTAATTCTGGGATAGAGGTCCTCTGGGGACTGAATGGGCATCTCGTATACGTTTCTTTGACTGTACCGAGAGAATTAAAGTCCTAAAAAGGTAATCAGGAGATCTGGAATGTGGGCCACCAACAAGCAACGAGCCCGCCACAGCAGTGCATTAAATAAGAAAGATGATTCCACACATTTTCATTATAATAAGCTGGTGTTCTTTTGTGCTAGAACCATATACCCACTCTCTAAATTTAGGGCACATATCATGGTAATTCTAACGGCACCTACGACAAGAAAATGAGACATCTTTGTCCGTTGGGGAGGTCTTTAAAATGTTATGGCCCAATTAATTAGTCACGGACTACCTTCATCTCCCAATTTTCACAAAGAGCTTATTGAACGAATATAGAGTGAGGATTCCTACACATGACTGACACTTATGTTAAATATCAAAACACTTATGTGAATTGCTTCATGCGTAAACAGAACAGATACTATCTGGTATGTCATGCTGAAGGTAGTATCTGGCTACAGTATGTCATGTTGATGGGGCTTTTTCGTTCTAATAAAACAAGCGCGAAATTAGCTTCTAAATAAAACTTACACTCCTTGAAGAAGAAAAGGGATTAACATATCTTCGCCAAACACTCGCCGGACAGTCAGTCATAAGGCATATCCCTTGGTATCAAGGTATTGCTCACGTCATTCGTTGAAGTCGCTCATTCAATTTATGCAGGATTTCCCTAACCCATTAATCATTCGAATAGTTCTTACTTGACTTCTTTTACATGTTTGGACATAGAATAAATACATATCCACTCTTGCTTACACTCCGAGAATTTTCCATTTGGAAATTCCATTTTAAAATTCTTACTGATTCTTTCTCATCGCCTATAACGATGAATCCTTAAAGGAAATAGAAATTGGCCTTTTCAGCATTTAAATGTTGGTCCATCTTTGGCAAAAATATAATGAAAAATTCTGCAAAACGTATAGCTTCTTTTGCAGTTCTCCACTCTATTGAGACTTGATTGGAGAAGATTTTTCTATTGATTTGCACCTGAAGATGGATTTTGAAAAGAATATGAAATGCTTGATTTAATGTACAAATCAGGGCTCAAGTGAACTTTTTTAAGGTTAAAATTGAATGAATTTAAGGCTGAGTATTTCAGCATCTATTCTCATTTCCAGTTCAGTACATCGTTTTTGTATATATATATATACAAGCACACACACATATATATATATATACGTGTAGTATTTAGAGAGTTTATTTTTGGAACTCAAAGGCTTATAGTTTGTTTCAGAGCTTAGAACCTATAGTTAATTTTGCAATTCAGGAAAATAATGAACCACCTGTACAATACATATACTGATATAATTGGACCAAGCAAAAATGTAAAAATTTCTTTTAATGACTAACTTTTATGTTAAAAATTAGAAAACAAGATAATTTCTTCAAATAAGTAATATTAACTGCGTATTTTGCAGAAATTTGTAACCACAAAATCTTTATTTGAATGGATCATAATGTATATCATTATTAATAAAAAGTAGTTAAAAAGACAATACTCGATACATTACAATTAAGGTAATATTGATAACTTATTGTGACTAAAATTGAATCATTCTGCAAGGATAACAAAGGTTTAAAATGCAACTTTTAGAGACATTTTAAAAGTATTATAAACCATATTAGAAATGGAAGTTTTTTCCTTCTTTTTTTTTTGTTGCATTCAATCTAACATTGTTTTTAAATATTGTTTTGGAAACAAATTTCATTCTTGTTTTCTTTGAACTCGAAACCAAAAGGAATTGATAACCAAGGAGAAAAATGCAATATTCGTGCTTTTTCAAACATGTTATAGGCAGAATATGATCTAAGAATCCCTAAGGCTTGCGAATATTTCCAAAATAAAAACCTTCGCTTTATATTGGCATTAGGGACGAGGTATCCAAAAGTAAAATTCCATCTCCGATCTTCTGCCTTCATAACTTTTACCTGACCTGATCCATGGCGCCTTTAAATCCCTGAAGGCTCTAGTCACAGAGAATAGTATAGCGCTATCTCTACAAGCATCTGGAATGCTTCAGCGTATTTTGTACATAAACAATAAGGTCTCCTAAGTCAGAAGGAGATAGTTGCCTGCCATTCTGTACCCACATCTGATGCGCAGAAACACAGCTAACAAAAAAAAATAGAGATGGCAAAAGTGTTTTAACAGAGTCGAAACAAAGAAAACCTACGAAATGGAGGGAAAAACGTGGAACATTTCTCTGGAATATTTATTGAATCAACGCTAAGTTGGCACTTTTATTGTATGCATTATGTCCTATCTGTTCTTTTTTTTATCCTTCCTTTTCTTTCCGTTTGAAGTCTTAGGGTATGAGTTTGTTTTGTACTTTTTCATACTAAAGGAAAGAGATTTTTGGAAAATGGCGAGACGTTACGAGGTGGAATTTTTGACATGATGAACACTGAGTAATCATTTTCTAGAGAAGTGATGTAATTCATTTTGGGGCGGGAATTCAAAGAGAAAATTGAAAAGAGAAACAGTCAAAGAGAATAAAAAGTAAAAAAAAGAGAGATAGAAAAGTAACATATAGATCGAATACTTTTGGATATATTCATTGATTTTTTTTGTTACTTAAAGAAAAGTTCTTTTACAGTTTTAGATTTGATAGATTTGATCTTCAGTGATAAAATATGACTTTTTTTGTTCGGTCTTCAAGGAAATATAATGCATTTTGAGCTGTATTTGAACAAAGAATTAAAAAGATTTGTGACATTATGTTCACTGTATATCTTTTAAAGGATGAATCAAAAGATAGTATATTACAAACATTGTGTGTTTAAAATTTATAAACAAAGAAAAGAACAAAAACGAAAAGAGTCCTACATTGATAAATACTCCGAACAATTTAATCATTTTAGTTTGCCATCGATAAATTTCTATAATAGTCTTATACGAAAAATCAAAAATATGTTTTGCTTTAAAGGCATATTGTGGAAACGGGAAATTTTTAAAAGTTAGCAAATTCTAAAGTATACTAGAGAAAAATTCATAATCAATGCCAAGTTAAACCAAAATCAAAACAAAGTTAAAATAAAATCAACGCCGATACCAGAATGTATTAAATTCAATTTAATTAACTTTTAATGAGTACTGTTTATATACCATATTATTACGTAGATCCGAGGGTTCGGGGATTTTGTGCTAAACAATCACAAAGAAAATAAACAATTCTTTAAGAGCGATGCGAATTTATTATCAAAAATCCAATCCTTTAAATACAAGATTCAGCAGTGATATTCACAGAGTAAATATCCAAAGGTCTTCACACCTTCAACAGCAATCAAACACAATAACAGTGTTTAAAAATACACGTAAGTAAAGATTATTCACAAGCACAGCCGAGTTAATCGCTAGTCAAAACAATCCTCACTACTCGCTGGTTTAATCCAGACTCCTCGCCGTCCGAGCCTCTCATTTATAAGCGCGACAGAAACTTCCAGAAATATAACAGCTCGTGTCATTGAACGTGACACTAGTGGAGAGATCTACTACTTTCTAGAAGATTCCCGAGGGTTCCGAACTCGCCAACATGGTCGCCAAAAATGAGGCCAACTTGGCTCTACCGCCAAGATTTCGCCAAGTTCTCATTGGATTGCCATTATAATGTAAGGGGCGGCATTGCTTGTGAATGGTACAATTTTAACATGAAATAAACATAACATAGAGTAATATTAATTAATGCATTAAACACTCAAATACAAATTATTTACACTATTTACACAAAATTCGTAACAATATGCTATATAGAGGGTACATAAACACGAAATAAAAATTCATAAGTTTAATTTTCGTTTCTGTATATCATAACGTTTTGAAGTATTTTATACTTAACAAATGCCTGGTTGGGAGTCATTGAATATGTAATATTAGAGTATCTGGTCTGCTTTGTTAATATCCCATTGTTTTGTCTATTGTCTGTTTGGTCTGTTAATATCTCAACTTCAAGTCCCTGCTTGAGATGGATATTTTCAGGCTCCGAATCAGTATACTCTACGACAGAGGAACATGTGCTGCATCAAGAAGTTCGGGCAGGACTTCTCGCAAGAAGATCAGATATGCCCTGCCATCCAAAGAACTGGACAGAAGGTACGGTCCAATAAGGTAGTCTCCAAGAATGCTGGCCCAGACATTGACAGAGGAACGCTGTGTAGTTGCTATTGGTAGTGTACGATGAGGATTCTCCTAAGTTCTTACATGGATATTATGCTGATTAATATGTCGCGCTGTATCTGTTCTTTTTATCTGCTTCTTTGCCACATAGCTTGTAACTACAGCACTTGCGATCCTGTATTCCTATGTGGTTCCGAGTCGTCTGTGTACCCCTTACACAACCTGCAAGTTTGTCGGCCTGGTAGCGAATCAATACGTATAGAAATGTCTATATAATAATAATCATACAAGTTCATACTATTATGGGAATTTAATACTTTTTTTCTATTAGATCATTTTAATTCAATGAAATCCAGAAAATCAAAAAAATAATAAAACATGTAACAATTCCCGAAGGTAACACTCCTTACAAAATTTATTAATGATGAACAAATATTTTTGTTCATGTGTAAGAATTCTTTGACTCTCTCTGCTATTTTATCTTGTTTTATATTTATATACCTTATCCGTATATTCACATTTTTTGTCAGAACTATAGCTAAGAGTAATAGGTTGTTTTTTTTGTTGTTTGTTTCTATCCTGGGATATGTGTATGAAATAGAGGAAGGACAGAAGCATACAATACAAACAGAAGAATATAGACATTTATTACACACGATGATCCCAGCATATAACAGAAGGGTGCGCTGCTTACCTTTTTAGACGAGATCCATTACAGGCGAAAGTCCGACTTCTTTTCCCGAAGACGGTACAACCATGCCTTACTCGGAATTCGAACCCACTCGGTTACAAACCGAAGGTCATATCTACCATACTGGCTGGGTGGCAAGAGTAATAGGCTTAGTAATACTTTTAATTAATACAAGTTTTTTTTTTCTGAATCATAAATTAACATTTCATAAGAAGTACTTCTATAAATTTAAAGTAGTAAAGTAAAAGTAGTAAATGTATCCTGATTGAGACATCATAGTTTTAATTATTATGTCTTAGTTTCCGTACATTATGAAGATAAAATTAAATTTTAGATGCGTGTCAGAATTATTTCTCTTGATTTATCTCTTACGAGTAATTTAAATAAAACTCAATAGGTAAATAATATTTAAAAAATAACTCAATAAAAAATCATATTCCTTTCAAAAATAATATATGCAAATTACTGAATATCTACTTTGAATATACACCTTGTATTAATGGAATAAAAACATTGCATTATACTGATAAATTTGGACAATTTTTCTCCTTAGGTTATGTTATGCAATGATGGAAATCTTTAATTTAATCTGACGTTATTGAAAAATATTTTGAAAGGGATGCTTTTGAAGGGATAAAAATATAAAGTGTATTATTGCGAAAAGTATTAAAAAAAGATTCCTGCTGTTTTGTTCCATTAAGAGTATTGAAATGAAAAAGAAAGTAGTTTTCAAATATGGAAATTAGAGTAATACTCTCAAAACTGTAATATTCTAAAAAAAAGGAGTGTTCTCTAAAGTAATGTATGCAAATAATACATAATTCATTCGGACGTCATCTATGATGATTATGAGAACATTATAAATTTTAGTTTGAAAAAAACTAAAAAACACGCTTTTATGTTTTAAATCGAACTAAAAAGTAAAATAAAAATAATATAAGGGTAAAATGATTAACCATAAAATTAATGCCATTTAAGTAAGAGCGTGGGGTGGTCTATATCAATTGTTATAATTTCTTACTGGTTCTATTCTGAAATGCTGAGTTAGTGTGAAAATGTATACAAAGCATACCACAATGACATTAATTTTCTCGTTAGTAATTTTATTCTTATATTAAGAATATTTTTTTTTTTACTTTTTAGTTCGATTTAACACAAAAACGTGTTTTTTAGTTTTTTTAACAATAATTTATTTTTCATTTTTGAAGTTATACTTCTCATTGCGCGTTAGGGAAAAAGGATGAGAGTAAATTTTTACGATACGCGCTCACACCATCACGACACTGATGCGTGCACACATATTTGTCTAATATTTTAACATGCCTCTTTTTTGGTGCTAGGGGACTGATATTTGGGGGATCTTAAAAACTATTGTTATAAACCATATCTGTTGGGACGCATCCCCCCAGTGCATCCCCCTCTACAGCTTTTTGGCCAATATCTCGGGACCCTAGCCTCACAGTCCATTCTGAACTGGCTCATTCGATCCCTCTCAATCTGTGCTTACATTTATATCAATTTCATGCTCATAAGGCTATTTCTTCCATAGTTTTTAATTGTTTCAAATTTTTTTAAATGTACAATATTTTGGCTCCTGTTCGAGTCTCGGACTTAAAATTTGAACCAACTGTTCCGCTCGTCGAGACCCATCCAGTCATCTATTTCATTCCCATTGTGTAGGCATAGGGAGGGCTTAAGCACTAAAATATCATGCTCCCATGTTAATCCTATGGGGAATGGAAAA
>BMAV01004469.1:15509-51291 GCA_019973955.1 Trichonephila inaurata madagascariensis | reverse complement strand
AGCCATATTTTCGTATTAGCGCGAGCTTTACGTGGAATTGGCCCCCTCCAGTCCTACAGGGCTTCCCCAGTAATAACTCGAATCCTATGCCACCTTGGTCAACCGCACCGGCTAGAATTGATTATTCTCCCTATGAGCATCTGAGATATATTTTTTCAGGATCATAACCCCTTTTCTTCACCCATATTTAACATTTTAAAATTATTTTAAATTTTTTTAAATCTGCAAAGCTTTGAGGATTTTTGAGGTTTGTTAATGAAATTCAGGCCATAGGTTCTCCTCGTTGAGCTCTTTCATCTGTTATAATTCGTGTGTAGAGAGTGGGCCTAAGGGGGCATTATCACTAAAATTAGAGAATCCCCATGTTATTCCTATGGGGTTCGATCTTTTGATGACATCACGATATTACAGAGATAGAAGGAAGGAACTTTGGGATTACCTACTACTCTGTTTATCGTTGGGTTTATCGTTACGTCACAGTTGTCCCCCCGAGGGGAGTTAGTTTCGTTTTCCTTTCCCGAGCTAGCGCCGCCCCATTTGCAACTTCAGACTCCGGACCGGTTTGAATGGATTCCTCTTATATTTCCTCACAACCAGGCCGAGTTCCGAGTCGCTGGGTGCCCTGCTTATGTTCTATTTAATTGTTTTAAATTTATAATTATTTTAAAATGACCATAACTCGGGGGCTCTTCAGGCGGATGTCTTAATTTTCTCAGGAACGATTCTTCCCTCCGGGACATTCAGTATGAGGTCTCAGGTGTCACATTCGGTTCACCTAATCTTCAGATACAGTCTGCCGAAAACCCCCATGTTATTGATCCTATAGTCTCTGTGCGGGGGCGTTTAAATTTATTTAAATCGTGATTATCTCGGGTTTGGCTGATCCGATTGACTTAAGGTTAGTATCAACTCTGCTCGTGTCCACCTTTCGCCCTTGGCCCAGCTTGCCCTGCTCAAGATTTTTAGATAGATTTTAATCTTGTTACGCCAAAGAAGCATAACTTTTACGTGCGTGCATAAGTACACGCACACTTTTTAGTTCGACCTACTATAAAAACATGCATTTATAGTTTTTAAGCCATAATTTATTTATAGATGAATGAATGTTAAATGCGTCATTTTTTAGAATCTGAAATATCTATTGACATCCTATTAGTGCCTCGATACGGCCGGGTTTGCAAAATGTAAAATCAGTCAACTGAAGGGAACTGGAAGAGCTATGTTTGAAATATTTTATGCGAAAGAAAGTATTAATTCAATGATATTTTTCACTTAAAAGAGCTCAATATTCTTTCTGACACTTGCATCAGCATTAGACACAAAAGTACACTTTTTCAATCGAAGAGTCTGTGATAAATTATTTTGTTTTTAATCCGGTGACCTCTGAATCAATGCTCAGCTGTTTTGGAAAAATAAACCAATGAATGATGTTTCATTCCACAGATCTGACAAGAGAATTTAGAAAAACAGACTTTATATCTGAGCTTAGAACACCCCCTCAAACAACAAAAATGTATTGAATGCAATAATAATGTACTTCGACGCTATAAATACAACGCGACTTTAATATTATATACTGCACATATTATCAATATATTTATTATTTTTTGTATATGACAAGCACATGGAAGTCACTAGAAATTTTTAAAAACTTGCTTTTAATTTAGTATTGATAAATCAGTTTTTAAACACTCTTTGCCGCACTGATACATTTATAAGTATCTTATATCAGTGTGAATATGTATTTTAGTTTTAATCATGTTAGAATGTATTTTGTTTTGCTTCCTTTCGGTAAATCAATAATTATTTAAAATATTTTATTTTGGACTTTTCGAAATGTTTGTGCCCCCCATGTAGGGTTATCCTTCCCCTCCCCCCTAGGGGGCATGCCCCGCAGTTTGAAAAACGCTGGGTTAAAAGACAATTTTTTTTTTCACATGCACGGGTCTTTTTTTTTTTATTTCCATTTTCAGAAAGACTAGACAATTTTTTATATTATGGTAAGAAATTGCTGACTCATGTTTTCGCTTTTAGGGTTGTAACTTAATCTTTTTGTTGCCAAATTTGAAAATGGCATAAGGAATTAGTCGCCAAATCTGGAAATCGTTATTCCTGTTTATCCTCTGATCAGGATAATGGAACAAAATTATGAAATTATTTTATTGTCATCGGTCCCTGACAATTACAAAATTACGAATTAATCTGACCTTTTAAAGCGGGTAAAAATCCAGTTAAAAAATTCCGCTGCATGCAAATAAAACTTATAAAAGTGCGTTGAAAAAGAAATTTCAGTTTAGAACTCGAGTTTAAAACTTATCCAAATGAAAAGTAAAAAGTAAAAATTTGATAAATAAAATTAAAAAAATCTTCACAAAATAAAATTTAAAACAATGCCTTTTTCTAGTACATAATTTATTAAAATTAATACTGTTATTCATAACCTTATGTGGGATTTATCTCTGTGATTAAATTTTCTTTTTAATAAATGAACATTGTTTGTTTTACTAGCATAGCTAATAATTAATATTGCTGAAAAGATTCGTTGACTGTCATACGACTATGTCAAAATTGTAAATTGTTTTACTTATCTTTGTTTTACTGATATATTCACAAATATTGAGAACACAGTAACGATTCAGAAAAATGATCAGGTAGAATTAAGAATAATTCATATAAGTTATCCAAAGGTAAAACTGTATAAATTTTAGGAAATTCAAATTTAGTTTGTCATCAAGTTATTTAAAAGGGGTAAGTAGTAATAATCATTTCCCTCAAAGCCTAACTTTAATTTTTTTCATAGGCATCTTTTTTGATGTATACTCATTGAATAATATTAGATTTTTTTTTCCAAAAATATCTGAGTACTTTTAATGTAATATAAATCTACTTTGATTCAAAGTTTATTTCTCTGTCATTTTATAATTAGTTCTTATATAACCGAACTGCCAAAAAAGTAGCTAATTCAACCAGTGAAGTAACCTCCACCTCCACAGCCCCCGTATTGTGGGGGGGGGGGGTAGGGACGCTAGGGGGACCAAAACTTGACTGATGCGAAGAAAACTTGACTTTGTAAGGGGATCTAATGCTATCCGTTACGCCACAGAATTCAACCATGTCAAACTCAAAAGCGATCATATAAATAAGGACTAATTTTATGAGAACAGCAATAAATAAATAAATTTAAAAAAATAAGAGATAGTAAATGAAACTCAAAAACTAAACAGTTCTCACATGCTGTGGTAAAAAAACAATAAAGATAAATTGTTGCTTTATTCTAGCTTCTGAACATATTTTCTTTGTTACGTATTTTCTGTTCAGGTGTTTTTTAGGGATTATTTCCAAGATTGACTTAAAGTAAATGGAAGAAAATTTTAATCTTACAAGAACATTATTTTATTCGGGAGAATAACTAACTTATTATATACAACTGTAAGTACTTCAAAACAAGGAGCTTTTACGCAAAATATGTGAATACACATTTAAATATATCGAAGTAAAGTGAAATTTAGTCGCACTGATTCTTCTTCACTGTATTTTTTCATCGATCCTGAACAGGCAATTGAAGAAATATTATAATTTATTAACAATGGTTTTTTTCTGAAATAAGACTATGTAAGTTATGTTATAATTCTTTAAAAAAATTTTTATAACATTTTCTTATATTTTTAGTAAATATTTTTTATTTTAAAACTGTTTCCTTGGTCGAATCACAAAACATTTTGAGCTAATATATAAGCCAAACATCGAAAAATTCTATTCATATATATACACATATTCAATGAAAAAATCCATTTCAATGTACCATAAAATCCGGAGGATAAGGAGCACTTTCAGCACACAAAACAGATTGAAATTTACGGGTGCGTGGTATACGCCAGGTACATAAATGAGAGCTTTAAGAAAATTTAAAAGGATGAGCTTTGAAAAATTAGACTTCTACATGCATCGAAATACCGTTTACTTAAAAGAAATGGGATTCCCTATGAACTTGAACGGTTGTAGCTCTAGAAGTATACTATTTCTTTTCCTAACGCTTGGAATAACAACTCAGATACTCAAATACTCGCAATGACTTCGAAACATAAGAGCATTGTTTCTTCATAAAAAGTATACCTAAAAATTAAAAAATTCAGCTTGGAAGTATAGGTGCGCGTAAAATAGCCGCATTTTTCGATTTATATATACAGTGGGCCACAAAAGTGTTCATACACTTGCATTTTCTTATAAAATTTAATGTTTTCGACTAATAAAAATTAATATATTGTAACTGTAATTTTTTTATGATATCTGCAACTTATTCTTAATGGAATAACATAATTAATTTTTTAAAAATAGTATAACAATTTTTTTAAAAAAATTAATTATCAAAAAGTCTTCGTACACTTAACAAAAATCTCAACTAAGCTTTAAATATTGTATTTCTTTCTTAATTTAGTACTTAGTAGGCTATCTTTTAGAGTTCACAACAGCTTTTAAGCGTCTTGGTATAGATTTAAGCAGTTTTTTGTAATTTCTGCATCGATTTTCCACAATTCTTCCGTGATTATTGTTTTTACTTCACATTTTGTGTTTATTTGTCACGTTTTCTTTTTTTTACATCAGAATCTCACTAAATATGTTCTACTAGGCTAAATAAAGTGATTGAGGAGGTCTTTTCATAATTTGGGGACAGTAATAGAGACACCAGTGGCGCACAATGAGCGCAGTGAACTTAGGGTCATTACCCTGTTAAAAAATTAAGTAGTCTCTAATATCCAAATTTTGGGTGGATAATTTAAAATCTCTCTTTAAAATAATTAAATAGAGCTCATGATTCATAATACCATGAAAAAATAAAAAATTACCTAATTCTGAGGCCAATTTACACCCCCACGCCAGAACACCTTCCATTCCATGCTGAAGCATGGAAATGAAGGAGTTCTTGTTCCACATAAATTCATGGGATTAAACTCCTTATTTTTTGATTTACAAGCTATTGTAAGCAAATCGGAACCAAAAATGTTGAATTGTCTCCCATCTTCTGAAACTTAATTCAAGAATCTAGTAGGATCAATAAAACATGGAGATAGAAGTGTTCCTGTGTCGGGGTGTAAATCGGCAACAGAATTAGTTAATTTGGTATTTTTTGTTGATATTGGGAATTATGAGTTCTATTTAAATATTTTAAAGAGAAATTTTAAATTATCCGCCCAAAATTTGGATATTGGAAACGACTTCATTTTTTAACAGGATGACGACGCCAAGCGTACTGCTCTCAATGTACGCCACTGGTGTCTCTATAACTGTTCCCAAATTATGAAAATACCTCCTCAATCATTTTATTTAGCCCAGCAGAACATATTTGGAGAATATCTGATGTAAAAAAAAAAGAAAACTTGACAAATAAACACAAAATGCGAAGTAAAAACAATAATCACAGTAGCATGATAAAAAATCGATGTAGAAATTGCAAAAAACTGATTAAATCTATACCAAGATGCTTAAAAGCTGTTGTGGACCCTAAAAGATATCTCACTAAGTACTAAATTAAGAAAGAAATACAATATTTAAAGCTTAATTGAGATTTTTGTTAAGTGCACGAAGACTTTTGTGGCGTAATTTTTTAGAAGCTTTTTGATAATTAATTTTTATAAAAAATAGTTATACTATTTTTAAAAAAAATTAATTATGTCATTTTATTAAGAACAAGTTGCAGATATCATAAAAAAATTACAATTACAATATATTAATTTTTATTAGTCGAAAACATTAAATTTTATAAGAAATTGCAAGTGTATGAACACTTTTGTGGCCCACTGTATATGTGCGTGCGTTCATGCATGTGCGTGTGCGCGTGCGTGTGTGTGATCAAGCATATTATGTTGATGTGATACATTATTGATTTTTCCTCGTTTTACAACACGGTTTTAAATAAGTATAAAGTTTAAATTATATAAAGGATTAATTGCATGAATAATAATTATATATAATTTCATTAAATTTTATTCTATTTTCAGGATTATAAGATAACTATAAACAAATAAAATTCATGAGATTTATTATAAAACTTGAGTTAATGAAACCCTTTCAGATGAATTCATTTCATTTTGCCCTCAAGTGGCTTTACTTTTTATGTTTTACGATCATTAAAAATAAATTGAACGTTATATCACAAATTAATAACTACGTGTATTATCCAAATCATTAGAATTTTCCAGCGACATTCATCCCTTTTTTTCCTTCAGAATCTCCCCATCATCACAATAGTCGTTTCTTGACATTTTGTAATTACCTTTAATCCGTACAGCATGTCTCATTTATTTCATAACCATCAGAGTGTAAAATTAACTTATAAAATGCTTTCCTCTTTTCTGTCCAGATCATTAATTACTAATTGTTCTTATGATTTTTTTTTTCATTCTTCCCAATAGAACGTGCAGTGGGATACTGAAAATCTTTTTTTACTACTAATGACATTGGCTAGGTCTACTACGCCTCATGTTTTGGTTCAAATTAATTGAGTAAAAGTAATTATGATTTTGGTTTAGCGATTGGGTGAGCATGCTTAATCTTATTTAGTGCAGTCCTCGAGATACTTAAGGAGTGTAATGGGCTTAGGCTGGATCAAAATATTTCCAGATGCGCATATTTTTATGACGGAAAAAAAATACTTTATTTAAAAAAATATTTCACACTTTTTTTAAAGAAAATCTTGAGATATGTTGCAAGAATACACATTAAGTAAAATGAATACATCGATCATAATTATAAAACAATGTTGTCAAATTCATTGCAACATAAGTTCATTTATATTTTTAAAAAATGTTTGAGAAAAATTATTTTAAATGGCATTATGCATGGTAATCGCTAATGTCATAAAAATAGGAAAAATATTTCTGAATAAAGGATTTCGTTTATTATTATTAATTTAGTAAAGAATAAACAAACTTCTTTGCGTTAATAATTTTTATATTTTTTTTTAATGAAAACAATATACTTGGCTTTTTAATGTTACATCATTTTTTTCTGGATAGGCTTTGTCTTCAATATATTTATTAGTGATTATTTTCAGAAATGCCTTTTATGCTTACAGGGAAAAATTAATTTTTTGAAGCATAATTGCAAGAAAATTTCTAAATATTGGGGTTTTTTTATATCTTGTGATATCTTGCCTCGTAAAAAATAATTAAATGAACATAAAACTATTGAACATTAGTAGCGTTTGAAATTGTCTAGATGAAGTTGTGTTTCAGAGAGAATTATAAACACTTTTTTTTTTTTTACGAAACTTATGAATAATAAGTTTGGTTCCTGAAAGGCATTAGAAAATTAGTTCAAGCAGCAATTTATTACTTAATTACGGTCTTTTCAATGTACATTCTATCAATTATTATTGAAGGTATTGTGCGAATTTTTTGTAATAATTAGAATTAAATAGAAGTTCAGAGAAACATTTCTATTATTAATTAAAAAGAATATTTAACATGCAGTCTTAAAGTAGATAGAAATATTTGCATAGTAAAGTTTTTTAGGTGAATAAGCTAGTAACTTCTCAATTGAAAATTATGAAAAGCACACAATACTTACATGTATAAACTAATCATTATGAAAGATTAATTTTAACCATGCATTTTTAAAAATCTCAATTAAATAACGGCAAATTCATTTTCCTTATAACAAATAAAAATAAAAATAATATATTCATACAATTGTAGAAAGTTTAAAATGACACGGATATCAAGATAAACCCCAATGAAGTTTTTTATCCTACCATTTCAGTTACGTCACATTTTAGGTGAATGATTATTTCGGTCTGTTACTAATTAGTTTTTATTCGATAACAATGATCCAACTGAAAAAAGATCTCTCAATTCTGAAAACTAGAAGAAGCTACTAGATAAAACAAGAGAAATAAATGAATTAAAAAAACTTTATTTAGCATAAAGTTTTTTTAAATATGCATTGCTTAGTTGAATTTTGAGTTACCATTTCCTTTACTTACAAAATGTTTTAACAAAGCAAGAACGCCAAATATAAACTTTAACGAGACATAAAACAATTCGTTGGATAAAAACAGTTCAAAAATTCAAACACAATTTTTTTTAGCCTAAATTATTCTTTATATAATTTTCTATAATCTCACAAAATTCGAAAGCTCTAAGTTTAAAAAACCCCGATTTTTTATGTATGTTTTTATTCACATCTCAATGACAAATCAAACTTTTAACTGATTTATATCAGAAAGAAAAAATAACTAGTTTATCTTCATTTAAAATGCTAAAGTTTTATTTTTCTATTGTGCCGAATACTTTATTTTATTCTGCCTATTACTCTTAGTACAAGTAACAAAAAGTGGGGGCTCGGAGTGTTACAACTCTTTGTCTCGAGGGCAGAAAATATAAACAATTTTCCAACAGATACAATTGTTTGAAATTAAAATAAAGAGATTAGATTGTTTTACACATTATTTGTACACGAATAAGGCTTAAAAATATGTAAAATGTTTAAAATATAATCATAATTTTAAAAATTATAAGCCTATCAAAATAAAAAATATTAATAAGAAATATTTTGATTAAGTTTTACATTGCGCATTATATTTTCTAAAATAACAACTCTAATTACTAGCAATAAGTTGATTTATGAAGTTAAAAATATCTTTATTACACTGTAGCTCACTTTATATAAAAATAATAATAAATTATATGTTTAAAATTTTTTTTAAGAAAATTACATTTTCAATTTTTTAAAAAAAAAAAATATTTTAACATTTTTCAAATATTTTGAAATGCAAAAAATATATAATACTAAAATTAGATAGAGTTTAAAGAGTATGGTAAATTTTATAATTCCATTTAAGTTTCATACTTTAAAAGCTATTATTTTAGAAAATAGCATGTGCAACGTAAAATTTACTTAATTTTTATTACAGAAATGTTTCTTATTTTCATATGCTTATAATTTTTAAAATAATGATTATATTTTAAATATTTTTTTACTTTTTAGAAACCTTATTCTGTTATAAATAATGCGTAAGATAATCGAATTATTTAATTTTAATTTCAAAGAATTGTATCTATTTGAAAACTATTTACATTTTTAGTCCTCGAGATGAAATTGACACCCCTGAGACTTCTTATGCATTTATAATCAAAACAATACTCTTTTCCTTAAAAAAATTCGTTCGACTTTGGATATATACATGTTTCAGTGAATTTCAATAAACATTCATAAAAAAAGTATTTTACGAAATTTAATGATGTATATTTATAAATCCTGTATCAGCTTGTGTCATGCACTTATTTATCAAATTTTATGCATGTACGTCAATTATAAAAGGAGGAGTAGTGTTTTAAAATTCCTTTCATAAACTTTCAAATTTTTCTTAAAAAGTTTAGCCGTTAGCTTTGTGTAGAATTTTGAGCACGACAGCAAGGTTGAGCAGAATACATATGCATGGGCTACAAGCCAAAAAATTTTAATTTTAAATTAATTAATTTTAATTTTCTTTTTTTTTTTTTTTTTGGTAATTCATATCATACCTCCTTGGCCCCTTTTGAACAATTTTTTTTATTTGTGTATTTAAAAATAATATTTTAGCATTTCATATAATGTTTTTATTCAAGAAACTGATACGAAATGAAATTTTGTACGTAATATTCACATAATTTTAAAAATTTAGAGCTTTTTAAAAAAATTTGGAAAACTTAAAAATTATAGCCCTTTTGTATTTATTAATTTTTGACTTGAAATTTCTATGTAATATACCTTAGAATATTTTTACAGATTGATTTTACAATAGTTTAATTAATTTTGGAGGAAAAATAATAAAATTTTGATATGTATGCTAAAATTCAACAAAAAAGCCAAAATCTTCAACATTTTAATTTTTTTAAAGAAAGTATTAAGTTTACAGCAAAATCGAAAATAATTTTTTTTGACATGCATTATATGTAACACACAAGAAAAAAAATGGAAGTAATAATAAAACTCAAGGAAAATGATTTAAAAAAGTTGTTGTCATAACAGAAATTTTAAAAAAATTTGCTTCGCAGAATATTTAAATATTATATTTTTATGAAAAATATATGACGAATATAAACTGGAGTTTTAAAATTATTAACACAAAATGATTTAATTAAAAAGTTTCGCATGCACATATCTCAAAGGAATAAAAAATACATTAATGTAATACTTCACAAATATCTTGTTTTATTTGTAACACCTTTTTTTAGTTATTATTTCACTTTTTAAAATAGATTTTCTTTATCAAAAAACATTTTTAGCATTTTTATCTCAAAAAGGGACATGGTCGGTTTACCTAATTTGTTTGTTTACATTTTTCAACTGAGGTTTTTCCAACTTCTAATTTTCAGGCATACAAAAGTGATATCTGAATCGAAAGGTAATAATGCAAAGAATATAACTAAATAAAATTTTTTAAAAAAACCATGTTAGGACCATTTTTAGAGTGGTATTTTTTTTTTATTAAGCCTCAAATAATATTCGTTGGTAATGAATAAACTAAAAGTTAATTTGAAAAAATAATATTTTTATCCCGATTTCTCTACAATCAGCTTATTTATAAGTATGCAATTTCTATGGAACACATTATTCAATTTTAAAGGATTAAATTACATTCTATTCACTATAACTCGATAGTTATAAATACTTTTAATTACATAGAGACTTATTTATTATCGAGTATAAAAGTAAGTATCGATCCTGTTTTCTACTTCCATTACCTGATCATCGAAAATGCAATGATTGGGACAGCTCTTGCGTTAAGGGAACGAAATGAGATCTTAAAAAAAAAGAAGAAAAAGAGAAAGTTGAACAAAAGAACCAAAAGGAAGCCTCAAATGGAAAGAGGGTGAAGAAAAAGGAAATTCAGACGATAGGAACAAAGGGAACTACATCAGATCGATTCGACAAGACTGCATTTATTTATTATGTCTGGTATGGAAGTGCGTGAACCCTTTTCGTTTCGCTTCGAGCCAACAGACATGGGTGATCTCTTTATCCATCGAGAAAAATTTATTTCTAGTTATTTCAGAGATAGCCAAAAATTTCTGACTGCATGCAATTAGAAAATAGTTTGCGAAAAGGTGGAATATTCTGAAAAATAATTAAGTGCAGAAATTTGAAACAAAAGAAACCGAAATAAAAGGAAGTTAAAGAGGGACAGAATGCATTTTTATTTAAAATGAGGAATTTAAATTATAAAATTAAATAAACTGCAGCGAATAACGTTTAACAAGAAACTGAGAGGACTGAAATATTTTTCTTGTTAAAAGTATTTTATGTTAAAGGGTATTGCACAAAAAAAACATATATTCAACAAAATTAAGTTTATTAGAGTACATTTTATTTACATCAAATAACAAAAAGCATTAACAAGACTTTTATGAAATTTAATACAAAATTTTCTTCTATTTTTGATCACCAGCCTTAAGACACTGCATCGTCATTTTTGAGAGTAATAGCACTTTGCTTTCCCCCTGAGCTTTTAGCCACTGTGCTCATAAATAAATTCTTCTAAAATAACAAATAGAAGGGGAAAAAATACAAACTAAACTCGCTGATTTTTACTCACACTGCGACGTATTCCTCACCGAATTCCAAAGCCAACTGATATGAGATGAGATATTTTTGTGTGGCATTTGAGTATACACGATTTTTTTTCTTTTTTTTCCAGTTTTTATAGTGCAGTGCACATTTAGAAATTCCCTAAGCAAAAGGAGCTCCAACCAACAAGTGCATTCTGCGATGATATCATCAATTCAAAAAAACAGGTTTCTTGAGTAAAAAGAAAATCATAGGCAAGCTAAGCGTTTTAGAAAAAGCGGTGGATAGGGGGTGCAGAGTTTTGTTCCAAGTCCACGGAATTTTATGAGAGGCGCCACCTGCGAACTTGGAATGACTCAAAAATCAGCATGGCAAATTTTATGAAAAAGATTAAATTTCGCACCATATCATTGACAATTGACGCAGGAAGTAACAAAGGATGACAATTAAACATTTGTGCAGCATTAATACATTTTGAAAGAGGGGTGCTATAAAATGTAGGGAATGAATGAATTACAGCAGAGTTTCTCAAACCGTGGAGCGCTCCCCTCTTGGGGGGCGTGACGACTCGACGAGGGAGGCGTGAGCATATTGAAAAGTAAAAAAAAAAGCTTATTTAAAAAAAATTATTAATTTACTGAAATTAAATAAACAAAATACTTTCTGACATAATAAAAAATAAATTACACATTCACGCTGATATATTATACTTATAAATGTATCAGTGCTACACATTGTATTTTATGATTAATTTAACAATACGAAGTTAAGAACAAGTTTCATAATTACCAGTGATCCCATGAGATTGTCACACATATAATTATATACTAAAGTTAACACTTAACTTTATAATTTAGTACGGTTTATAATTAATCCTTTAACTGCCGATTAAAAGTTTCGCGGTTCGCTTCCCTGCGACAACCATTTACCACGTAGATGCTCATATGTGATGTATTGGGGGGGGGGGGGTAAAGAAGCAAAAATATTCTAAAATAAGTAAATCCTTTGCAATCATTTTCAAAGTCCTTTTATTGCATTCCAAAGCCTTCGGAATAATTTTATGGATAACAGTGCAGAGAAAAGATCGTATTCAGGAAAGACGTATATATACGTCCGGGGAAATTAATGCTTTAACTGATCTAGACGTTTATATACGCCGGTGGCACTTAAGAAGTTAAAGTCGTATCGTAGTTTTAGCGTATTATTGAGTTCAATACATTGTTATTATATGAGGGGGGGGGGTCAATGAAAATCATGATTGAATATTGGGTCGCGAATATTGAAACTTTGTGAAGTACTGGATTACAGATTGGATGCATGCCATGTAACAAGAGGGTTTTACACCAAATATGTGTAACAAAAATCTTAGTATATTTTGCTTTACATTCATGTATCATTTATTGTAATATGTGCCATAATTTCGATGATATGATTTTTTAAATCCGAGTCGATCATTTTTACTCACTCTTACCATCTTATTAAATACAGATACATTACATTTTTTTTCATAATATGCTAAATTTCATTTAACAAGACATTTCGAAAAATGTCGATGCTCCTTACAAATTATCAGGGCTTGTGCGAGACATATTTAATATATTGTATTTTTAAAAAATGAGTATCTGATAAAATGTATAACTCTGTGCTCAAAAATATACCATTATTCATATATTTTCTTAGTAACCACGTAGACTTCTTACTTTTTCTGAATTTATTGCATATTCAAAAATGAGGAAATCAACTTAGAAAATACGTAGGGAATAATTACTACAAATATATAACACAGTTGAATTACAAATTAACGAAATTTCTTAAGGCTTCATGATTGTTTACGTTTAATTTAAAAAAACACACCTTATTAAGATTATACTTTTCATGGGTCATCACGCTTATTTTCAGATATATTAGTCGACCAAAGTCAGTTGGATTTAAATTTTAGTAAAACAGTAATTTTAAAAGTAATAAGCTACCGAAGTATTTTTAATTCCTTTTTAAATTATTAGCCTGAAAATTTGTAACTTAAAATGCCTTTTAATTCCAGGCAATTTGTAAAATAAAAATATTAATAGAAATAATAATACGTAGAGCTTCAAAATTCTAGTTTTGTTTAACATATGAGAAGGTAATTAAAAATAAAAAACTGAAAAAGTTAAATTTATCAACATATTTTCAAATCTCTAAAAGATTGTAAATATTTAATGTCAGTTAATAAAGTAAAAGAACTTCATTACAACACATCTTAGAACAGTTATCTTACGATTTATCACTTTATCTCTCTTTTATTTCTCTCTCGTTCGAACGAATGTTTATTATTTCTTACTATCATTTATTCTGCTCTTGTCACCCATCATATACTTTGCTATCAATTCATATTCTTATTCTATCTCCTTTTTTTTACTTTTACAAAGCTATTATCTCATCTTCTATCAAAAGTAACTAATATACATGAATAGTAATTCGCAATAGAATATTAAAATAGCTTTACAAAAATCAAAATGATCCAGACGATATTGCAAAATCTCCATTTAAAACCATTTAAACTTACTCTAACAAATTGCTTTATTGACAATTTCCAGCAGGTTATTTCTCCATTTTGCTTTTCTTTTCAAATAATGCTTCTGTAAAATTGTCATCGTTGGATTATTCTACTTTATCTGCTTCTAGAAAGCATTTTCTTTTTGAAATAACTAAACAATGACGTCTAGTTAATGTCATTGCTTTCCTTTTGACATGCCATTATCACTATTGATTTTGTTTTCCTTAGAATGATTTCCTTCGCTTCTCTTCAAAAGCCTTTAATATCATTTCGTCCCGTCCCTTTCATCTTTTTTAATACATTTTATTTTTATTTTATTAAAATACTCATTTCCAAATTCATTGAGTCATTACTTTATTTTGCCCGCTGATGAAAAAGGCTTCCTTTTGAATTTAAAATGTGATATCAATTTGATATTTTAGAAACTTAAGTGACATGCAAACATACGTATATTTATGTTCCTTTATTTCATTTTCTTCAAAATGCTGTTGAACTTGAAAAATGATCTTGAATAGGTACTCATGAAATTTGTGACACGAAAAAAGTGTGTTATAATATGGATTATTATTAGATACATAAAAAAAACACCAATATTTTTTAAATTTTGAAAGATATTTTGACATTTATTGTACACTTCTCACCTATCATATCCCACTTTTTACTTCTTTTGTAAAATATAATTAGCTGTCCTCCTTGTTTTGTTTATGCACTGATATGATGCTTAAAAACTATAACTCTGAATTGCATAAATGAGTCAAAATCTGATATTCCTTTACAAATTAATAATATACTGTAAAACTTTTTAGCTTAACTAATTTATTTTTATAAGGATCAATCAATTTTTAAAAGAAAAATTTGACAAACAAGTAATGTAAAAAAAAGTTTCTTAAGTCAATTCCTACTTAGATCAACTAAGAAAATTTTTTATCTTTGCTACTTTTTATTAAATTGTTACAATTAATATAAATATGTATATAAACAGGACAGAATCACAACATTTAGTGGTAATTAATTTTTATTAATTATCATTAAAGTATCGTACTGTTATCCAAAACAATCGTGTATATAAAATTTCAGTTCAACTGAATGCTTTAAAACGTGAGAAAAAAAATCTTTTAAAGTTTTGATCCAAGTCGCTAAAAATGAAACCAACGTGGCTGTATCTGTAATTATTTAATTAATTAGTTTCAGTCAATTAATTATAATTAAATTGTCGTATTTTTACCCAAAGCAATAGTGTATAAAAATTGCAGCTCAAACGAGAGCTTTAAAATGTGAGAAAAAAATATTTTCATGTTTTGACGCAAGTCGCTAAAAGGGTCGCTAGTTGCCAAAAATGATGCCAACGTAGCTGTATTTGTAATTCTTTGAATAATTAGTTTTAGTCAATTAATTTTTATTAATTATAATTAAATTACTGTATTGTCATCCAAAATAATCATGTATTTAAATTTCAGCTCGATTGAGCACTTTAAAATGTACTTTATTAACGATTGAAAATTCCACGAAAATAAATAAATATATAGAGTGTGAGCTAGTAGTAGGAATTGAAAAAAATAGTTTAGAATTAAATCGTTATTCAACTCATTAATTTGAACTCATTTTCAATCAATTTACTAAAAAAAAATCTTTAAGAAATTAGGGAAAATATATCTGTATAGTTATTAGTATTTAAGTTGAGTTTCAAAGCAATGTACTTTGCAATACGTTGATAAAAGCTTTTCAAAGAGTTCACTAGCCACTTTTTAGTTCATTTGCTTACAGTAACTATTTTTTTTCAATATTTTCAACACGAATTAGTTCCTTTTTGAATTAATTTTCGTAGCTAGCACTAAAACAACGCTATCGAAGTTTATCCTACAGCCCATTTTCGTAAAAACACAGAAGATTTACGAACTGATATGTTTTCTCAAAATAATTAACGGATATTATTTTTTTGCTACTGAAATATTAATGTCGAAATGCGTCTCCGAAAGTAACAAGATTCATGTGCCTTTAAAATGAAAGAAGAGTTATTTATATTTACTTCACATTTAAAAAGCAAAGCCTTTTTAAAGTTCCTCAAAAATTTTGAATATAAACAATTGTATCTTCAAATCCCATGTTATTCGTGCAAAAAACATTGATACGAATTTTGTGTAAATAATACTTAAAATAGGATGTGTATTACGTTTATATTACTCCATGTAGTATTTAATTTTGTTGAAATTGCAATATTCGCAAGCAACGCCGTTCCTTACATTATTATGGCGATTCAACTGAAACTTAGTGAAGCCTCAGCAATTGAACCAAGTTAGTATCATTTTTGGCGATAAATTTTATGATTTGGTGGCCAATTTGGAGACTTTGGTGGCCATTTTGGTGATTTGGTGACCATCTTTGGCGAGTTCTTGATCCTATGGATTCTTCTGGAAATTAGTTGAGAAATCTAATTTAGCGATCTAAGATGTAAGCGATTCTTCCTCGAAAAATCCTTGAGGTGTATAAATAAGGAGTCGCTTACCAAAACTGAATTTGTCTTGTTTTGACCTTTGAAGAATAGTATTGATTTGACCGTGAGAAGTCGACTAGCGATTAGTTATTTCTTCTGCTGTTGAGTAAAACGAGCGAGTGCTTGTGAATATTCCTTAAACATACTTGTATTTTAGACACTGATAGCTGTTTTGAGTGCTGTAGAAGGTGGATGACCTTCTGACATTTATATATTAGATAAAAAATAAACAGTATTAAATCAGTGCTTCTCAAACTTTTTATACTTGTGATCCAATTTCCAATCATAATTTTCTTCGCGCCCCCTCCATATAATAACATTGTATTGAATTAAATAATAATATACTTTGACGTAAAGCTACAACACAAGTTATCAAGATAAATGTTAAATTTTGTATATAATTTTATGACATGCTCGTAGGATCACTGGTAATTATTAAATTTTTTCTTAACTTAGTGTTCTTAAATTAATTATGAAACACATTGTGCAGTACTGGTACATTTATAACTGTATTATATAAATGTAAATGTGTATTTTATTTTTTATGTCAGAATTTTTTTTTTCGCTTCTTTTCAGTAAATTAATAAGTTCTTTTAAAAATCTTTTATTTTCAACTTTTTGATAAGCTTGCGCCACCACATCCCCCTTGTAGGTTTATCACGTCCCGCTAGGGGGCCGCACCCCACAGTTTGAGAAACACTGTATTAAAGAAACAGTCCCACTCTAAACGCTTACCATAATGTTATTTGAAAGTTCTATTCCAAGCAAAAAGTATAAATATTCAAAAAAAAAATCCCTTTTTTATACAAGCTAAACGATTACAAACTGTCACAATGTCTTGATTATGGCGACAAGCTAAGCATGAATATAAAAATATGGAGAAAAAATATTTATCATAAGCACACATCATCATATTGATAAAAAAATATCACCTAATTTTACACATTAATAATCACTCATATAGAGAAAAAAATAAAATTAGCATTAGCTTAAAAAATTAATTTAACGAGAGCGTTGAACGAGAAAACGGAATATAAAATTAAAATACGAAAAATGTACCAATTCATTCCATCATTATTTCATCCAATATAAACCAGCTGAGCCATAAAACCATAAATTCACCTTTTTACCTGCTAAGAAATAAAACTGATCAAACTTTTCAAAGTTTATGATAACGAGTTAAATCTAAATACTTTACTCGAAAAGTGGTTACACGCTGAGTACTTATCGTACAGTTCCTAAACTTTACATCCCAAACAAATCATGGCTCTCTGGTACTTTTTTGTATACCATGACCCTAAATTCCTTGGAAATGCCTTGGGCCAAAACACAGAACCGGGACGATAGGAAGCGAGGCCCAATCACTCAAACGCAGCCGGGCGGTGCTTTATTCGCGTCGACATGGCTGACGAACCAAAATATTGATTCCTTTACGTTCTGTCGTATGCTTTCTTTAAAAAAGAGACCGGAGACTACTTTTCTCGGGAGTACCTACAGGAGGTAGCGCTTGAATAACGTATTCGGAAAACGCAAGTTTAAAATAGAGAACACGTTTTTCTTTACTCCTTTCTTATTTACATAGCAAAGGAGGAGTGTGTTGTGATCGAGGATGTAGAGGAGATTTCCTCCTGCTCTTGAAAATAGGATTCGGGTGATTTTTCCCAGTCGTCCTCCTTCATGAGAAATTTATCCGGGTTTTCTCAGGGATGAGTAAATGATGGGGGTTTGAAATGTATCACCTATAAAAAAAAGAAATGATAAGACAATTCAAAGTTTTCCTAGATTAGGTGTTAATTTGTTTTGGGCTCAGATTTAGATACACTGTTGCTGGCGTGGCAATTCAGCTGGTATGCTCAACATTTGCATTAAGAAGATTAAAAGTTTATATCATTTAATTAAATAATGCCTTTATAATTGTAGATAGAGGTATAAACTTTTTTTTAAAAAAAACAACAGAAATTATAAGATTGATATATACACGAAGATATATATCTGACTGTGAAACATTCTATAAGACGCATTCATATATATATATATATATATATATATATATATATATATATATATACAGTCGAACCTCCATAAAACGAACCTCTATATTACGAATTAATCTATATAGCGAATTTTTTCCTAGAATCAAGAACATTTCACAATTTTCTTTGTAAAATAACCTCCCAATAGTGAAAAAAATGCATTTCCTATTTTATGAACTTCTTCTCTTATGATTCAATTTTTTTCTCCCTATTTTTGAATTATTTGTGGACATTTCGAGTTATTCTCTCTGTTAGCACATTTTATGGAGGTCATAAGTCTTGGTTTTATTAGGGGCCTAGGTCGCCAAGACAATAGAGTTCTGGGCATTTCATCCAAGAGGTGCAACCTTTAATATTGTCCAGTTCACTGAAAATATCTTCGATACTCCCGTTCATCATCGGTGGAGTTGTCTCGTATCCTTGAACTAGACTCCGTTCATTTGTAGTATTGATCAGTCGTACAGGTAATTTCTTGTTGCTCGAAAATGTCGTAACGTAAGTGCTTGAGTATCAAGGAAAAAAATTAATTCTTCAGGAAATGGATAAAAGTGTCAATAAACTTTCCGTGCATATTTTCTTCCTTCTATTTTGGTAAGTAAGATACATAAAATAAATCGATATTAACTTACAAAAAGGCGTGAATAATTACTTTTTTTAATATATAGTGTTTATGAATTTTCAGTTTGTTTTATATGGTTTATAAAGAAAATTGAAAGACGAAACTCTATATAACAAATTTTCTATATAACGAGCTTTTTTCCGGGATTTAGCGACTTCGTTATATAGAGGTTCGATTGCATATATATCTTTAATATTTTTGGCGAGTAGTAAATATACTATAGCAGGGATGGCGAACCAGTAGCACGCGTGCCATCAATGGTACGCAACACAATATTTTGGGCCCACCAGTGATCAAAATAATTTGAATTTTATTTCAAAATAACAAAGTTCCCTATGAAGTATTACGAACAAACGCGAGTCATCATGAGAACCTAGTTTGTTATTGTCTTGCCTTAGTTACGTCGTGGACTACAGTTGCTTATAATGCAAAATTTTTCTACCCATAGCAGAGTCTATTTCGTTGATACAACTATATTTTAAAGTTTATTTGTGTTTTTCTTACGATTTTTAACATATTTAATATGTCTAGTTCAGCAAAAGAGCAAAAATTGCAAGATAGTAAGTGTAACAAAGAATTTAAAACTTGGTGAATCTAGAAACATGGTATTTTTAGTAAAGGCGACGAAGTGGTGTGTGTGTCATGCTTTGCAACAGTGATATGTAACAGTGCATCATCTGTGAAACGGCAGTCTGAAACAAATCACAAATCCTCTTGATAAAAATTGAATCGCAGCAAAAATAATTAATTGCTTAGAAACCATTTGGCAGATGACTCCAATTAAGCATGCATTCTACTAAAAGTAAAATCTTACAATCCTAATATAAGTTATTTATCATCCACACAATCTGCAGCAACAATCTGTATGAAGTCACACTATTGTTACTTTAATTTGAATTACACGTATAACTAAAACATTTACAACTATACAGGACAAAAAGTATTTTTTTGTAGTAAATAAATTGTTTTGAGTTGTTAGTATATATATATAATATATATATTTAGTTTTATTATATTTTTTCAATAATCACAAGTCAAAATTATTTGTTGGCACTTCTTTATCTCATTATACACTTCTTTAGAAAAAATGGCACATTGAGATCCATAAAGGTTCGCCACCCCGGTACTATAATATCGTAACGAGTGGATGGTATTGTAAGGAACGAAAGGATAGAGCGTGGCCATTGGAATAGATTACTGTATGTTAGAGGCATTTTCTATTTTGGGTGATGTTACATACTGATGGGATTGATGAGGCTGTCTTGTAAGTTGATCCAGTTTATTGCACATCCTGAAACACATAAGCATATTACAAACATAAAGCATGGACGACACTACCCAATGCAATCGGCTGCATGATTAAAGGCCCAGACAGATGAGTGAAGAGGGCGGAATTTTCAATGATCCCAGTGTTTATACCCAGCTAGACATCACATGATTTGGGGGTGCATGAAGGGATATAGTTCCAGAAGTCCCCGTTAGGTGGGTAACTAATTAAAATAATTAAACGGTTGTCCTGAAGGATTGAACCATAAATAAGAAAAGTACCACTCAGTGGAATTTTCTACACAAAAAGGACGTCCTTTTATTGAGCACTCACCTTCACGCTTGTCTGAAAGAAGTTTTGATAACTACCTTCCTCCAACATAGAAGAAAACTAATCCAACACTTTAGTGTATTATTTACTGCTCAAAGAAAGACGGTAAAGGGATGGATATAAGAAGAGCAACAAGATTCTATTGTCCAGATTGCGATGTTGGGTTATGTGCAGTACCATGTTTTCGAATTTATCATACACGATCAAATTTTGATTCATAATTTTGTAATCATTTATGTGAATGCAAAAGTTGTAAATTAAATTTGTAATTGAAGAGGAAACTTGGTATTCTAAGCTTTATATTTATGGTTGGTGGGAATTGACTATAAAGTCTAATAATTTCTGCCATACAGAAAGCCTATTTTGCAGGTAAATTACTCATTTATTTAAGTAGATTTTTCAACTTTTATTTTTGGGAAATTTTTTATGCGAATGAAGTTATTATGTTTAGAAAGATATGTATATTTGAAAATATATGTGCATTTAAAAATTGACATTTTTTTATCCATAATCCACAAGTAAAAAAAGAGCCTGGAAGGGGTTAAAAGAATTGCATTCACTAGTTAACTTTGCATCTTTGAAAGTGCATGAAATGTACCATAAAAATCAATAAATATATAAAAAATAAAATAGTGTTTTTTTTTTCAATTTATTTACTGTGCTAATTTAATATCATTTATAGCTATATGCACATTTGATTGTAGATACAGTTTAATGAGAAAATGTACCCTACCACATTTTACTACATTTTTTTTTTTTTTTGGAACAAGGAATGAAATTGCTTGTTGAAGTTCTCATTATAGCTTACTAGTTAGTGCTAGCCAAATCGTATCTATATTTACTCATGTTGATCTTCATGTACGAAAACTTTGCTTAAAAGTATATGTCGATCCAAATATATAAAACGTTTTCTCTTTATTTGTTTTTTCTGACTGCAGTATGTATGGATTTGTTTCTTATTTAAATTAAAATTTTTGCTGTTGACTATTATCTTGAGATTTTTTTCATTATTTCCTTTCGCTTCGTTTCTCATCTACCACATCAAAAAGAAGCTTATAAGCGATACAATATATTTTTTTGTTATTGGTATTCTCTTTAATGGGATAGTAAAATTCCTTGATTTCTTTGTTTCTTTTTTTAAAAAATATTTTCGAAATAGTAGTTTCCAATGCGTTGTAATTGGGACCCCCATCGCTATGTATATATATTATACGTGTATGTATGTATATACATTGTTTTGTTTAATTTTTGTAATTATTAAAATAAAATATGTAATTTTTTAAAAGAAGACAACTTTTTTTCTTTTTTGCTTTAAAAACATTCGCAAATATTTAAAAGTGCTATTTTTGTTTTTGTTTTTTGATTTCTTGCTTTAAAATTTGAAACGAGCCCTAAAATTAAATTAAATCTTTATGTACTAAATAAAATTCGTGTTTAAAATTTTCAATCAATTTTTATTTGCGTATCATTTTAGTGTTTTGTACTCGAAGAAAATTATTAGATTTATAAAATGTTTTTAAATAAAAATTTAAGAATTCTATTATATACATCTACTTTTTTTCCTTTTCTTTGCTTATCACATGCTGCTCTTACACAACAATAATATTCCGCTTGAACGTTATATGGAAATAAAATAAATATATTTCTCATCGATAAATACTGTCAACAAACTTCACCAAACAATTTTACTTAAATCAAAATGTTTCACCATTATCTATAAAAATATAGACATGCTACGTACAAAATATTGCCGTTTTGTCACAGCCTAAAGAAGAAAGTTCCATGACTCAATAACATTAGCTCTCGTGCCAATAATGCTCTATTCTTGATTAATGGCTAATGCAGTACTCTGTGACCTGTACATTAATTAGCCTTTAAGACTTCCAGCTGTTTAAGTCAGTTATTGTTCAATTTTTATTCTGGTAATAAATATCATCTTAATAAATTAATTTTAAAATACTGCGGTTCATTTTACTTTTATTTTCAGACATATTTTCAAATGTATTTGCATTTAAATAAGTTATTAAATTTAAAATGTAATGTATTATTCCGTTCATAACAAAACATAAGCGAATACTTTAATTGAATTAAGAGTTAAATAATTGTTTCATGGAATATTTGATAAGAATACAAGATTTAATTTTGGAATTCTTTCAAATTTATAAATAAATGTATATTTTTGGTAAAATAAAAATTCTAATTGAAATAGAGGTTGAAACGAATAAAATAATTTTGAAAATAGAACGGAGGGAAACAACTTGAAATGATTCAAATCATATTGAAATTGTTTTCCTCCGTGGTGATAGAATAATATATTAACGGTTCTAAATTATTACGTTAATGAAATTATGAACTATTTTTAATTGGTCTACACGTTATAAAATTGAAGTATTCTGTCATAGTCGAGATTAGAGTAATATAACGTTAATTAAGAATTGTCTAAAGAGTTAATTTCTCAATTGTTGAGAATTCGACAACTTGTAAAATTTCAGATTAGTAATTTTAATTTAATTTTAATTGTTCTACTGAATCATACTTGGTATATATTAATGCTGAATAAACATAGAAAAGTTTTATAGAAACACGATATATATATATATATATATATATATATGTCCGTTTATGACCAATCAAACAACTTTTTTACATACAATCTGATTTGCATCTAATACCAAATAGTTAAACTCTAGTATGAGATTATGAATCATTTGGATTAATATGGTATTAGTGGGAGTTATGAGAAAAATATAGGAGTGGTAATTGTTGTATTAAATATGAGAGAAAAATCGTTGAAAAATTGTGAATTGAATTTTTGATAGGATGCTCTTTGATGAGTTTTTAATGATTTACGCTATTCATTTGTGAACATACTGGATTTTTTATTTGAACTTTCGGATTTTAGACATTTTTTTTACCTATACAAATATTTTAAAGATGGGTGCGTCATATTTGGTGCGTGTTCTATGGTTCACTTATAATATGCACTTAATTGTTTTAGAATTTTAATATTTTAATGTTATAATATCTTTCTGAATGTGATGGCGAATAGTTTAATTTTTCAAGTTTAATGGTTTAATTTTAACTTTTTAATTTTTAAATTTTTGAGAATTGGATAGTTTCCGATTAACTAACGAATTTGCAATAGGGGGAAGGTTGGCGCCATCAAACTAGTTTAACCTCACTTATCGGTTCTAAGTTCGAAGTTGCACTTCGATATTTTATACATTTTTCTTTTATAATTTTTTAATTTTGTTTGAAAACGTTGAAATTTTATCTTCTACATTCGCCATTGATATTTTGAAATGGGATTTTATGCTATAAGATTCATATAATTTCAATTTTTTAATTGATTATTAAGTTGTGATTGAATTATATATATTTAAATATAACATAAAAATTTGAAACTAAATGAATCCTATAACATAAAAATCCCATTTCAGAAAATCAATGGCGAATATAGAAGACAAAATTCTAACGTTTTCAAACAAAATTAAAAAAATTTTTTTATAAAATAAAAATATATAAAATATCCAAGTGCAACCTCGGACTTAGGACTGATAAGTGGGGTTAAACTAGTTTGATGGCGCCAACCTTCCCTCTATTGCAACTTGGTAAATTAATCTTAAAATATTCAATTCTCAAAAATTTAAAAATTAAAAATTTAAAAGTTAAAAATTAAATAGTTAAAATTAAACCATTAATCTTGAAAAATTAAACTATTCGCCATCGCATTCTGAAAGATATTATATTAAAATATTAAAATTCTAAAGCAACTAATTGCATAATATAAGTGAACCCTCAAACACCAAAGATGACGCACTCATCTTTAGGTAGAAAAATGTATAAAATGTCTATATATATATATTTCGTAACATATAATAACGATTTAGACCTGTGTTTCTCAAACTTTAAGTATCTGTGAATCAATTTTAAATCATAATTTTTATCACGCTTCCCCCACCCTATATAATAACAACAATTGAATACAATATTAATGTACTTTAACGCCAAAGCTACAATATGTGACTTTAATTATAAGCCAAACAAGTTATCAAGGTAAGAAATAAATTTTGTATATAATTTTGCACATGACAAACCCATGGGAGTCACTGGTAATCATTAAACTTATTTTAATTTAGTATTGATAATTTAATTATCAAATACATTTTGTACTCCTAATGTACTTTACTAATATACATCAGTGTAAATGCGTATTTTATTTTTTACTGTGCCAGAATATATTTTTTGTGAGCTGTTTCTTACAGTAAATTAATAATTATTTTATATCCTTGTTTTTCGTAATGTCCGGCCCGCCCCCCCCACGTAAGCTTATTACTTCCTTCTAAAGGGATGCACCCCACAGTTCGAGAAACTGTTTTTGAGAAAATACCCCGAAAAAAATCCATTCAAGTTCTAAGAGGTTCTATGAAATAATATGGAATAAATTCGCTAGACTCAGTTATTTGTGAATTTGCTCATCGGTCCTTTCGAAGATATCATTTAAAACAAAAGGTGTTAGCCTCTTTGAATTTAAACAAGAAACAAAATCCTTACGAAATGAGATATATTTATGGTAGGGACGGGATTTATTAATTCAAGTGAAACTACGAATGAGCAGGTTGCTCCATTAAATGAATTTTTTAAAAGCTATTTTCGCCAATTTGTACCGATATTTATTTTTAAAATGTTAAAAAAAATTAATAAAAAACTAATTTTAATGTTTGATGTTCTTACAATCTGAAGTACAAATTAAAACTATAATTAAGGTGTTAGTTGCTCTCAGGGATGTAATATCCATGGATTTTTGTTATAGTATTCTGGACATCTGAGATATACGTCTCCACTTTTCAATTTCGGGATAAAGTTGGTAGCCATGTCCTTTTAAAAACCTCAAGACAGAATATTCTCATTCAATTGATAATAAATTAATTAATTGGTACTAATTGGCTGAAACATTTTAGCTTTTAGACCTTAGATGTTGCAGTTGTGGACGGAAATAACAACTACAATCATTAGAAATCCGGTGCTGCTTGTTTTAGTGTTCTGATGTTATGACTTCTATAAGATAGGCTTGATTTTATAATTTCATGTGCCTTAAGTGTAATTCGATCTTTTGTATGTGGATTAGATGAGTGTTAGCTGACCCCTTTCTAAAGATAAGAACATCATAGAGGAAATCAGTTTGTTAAGGCACTGCGCTGTTGAAGTGATGACAAAAAAGGATTACTCCTGTGAAACGTTGCGATAATACGACATTGGGACTATCTGGAGCCTTGATAGGTCACTGTAGGTGTGAGGGTCTAAGTGAATCTGGGAGTCTACCGAACAGAGAGAGTTCACACAGAATCACTTCTGTTTGTTTCTGTTTGGACGTAGCCAGAATTAATAATTGGCCATTGGTCCTTGTCACCCCTCCTGCGGTGGACTTTGAAGCCAGAGATGGGTGTGGAAACTGCGCCGGTCACCTCTCTGCGGGCTGGATAAAGGGATGTCAAAGGTTAACTTGCCTTATAACACAAGTGTCAGATTGTTTGATATTGGATACTTTCCCACTTGAAGCTACATGACCATTGAGACATCATTAGTTAGTTGGGAAATCGGTCCTTTGGTGGTCACCGCCACAGGCTACTTTCACCACTTCCATCTAGTGTTTTGGTTTCTGACTAAATAATAATGAAAAGCTATTGATCTTGACTTGATATATATCAAGGCATATGATATGATGATTATGCTTTGAACTACCTATCTGACACATACATGAGCCTTTGACTCTTAGGTTATAAAGGAGAATTTGTTCCCTCCTTATCCAACAATTAGGTACTTTTATTCCTGTAATTTCTAGTTTCGACATGTAGTAGAAGCGATCGTCACAATTTAACACTCTCATAATTTGTTCTATCGTTAGAAATTATGCTGTTTGTAATTATAGTTGTCTGCAAAGATTTAGTTAGACATTACTCAAATAACAAAGATTTATACAAATTGATGAAACCATGTAAATATTTCCTAAATCAAAACGTTAAAAGAAGTATTAAGATTTTAATCGCGCATCAGTCAACATTCAATCCACCAAGTACGTGATATCCATCCTGTTACTTCAGAGGGAGACTGTAACAATCAATCAATCAACTCTTAAATACGCGATAGCTAGTTGATGAATGTGATAAAGCTGAAAAAGGAAGAAAAACTTAGATTTATACAGAAATGAGAAAAAAATTTTCGTGATTACTGTCGCACAATTAATTTAATTTTTCTAAGTCCTTGTGCTTCTCGCTTCTACTCCTTCTAATACACACAGATTAATTTCACTCAACACATTCATGAAAATACGCTTGAAGCAGAAATGAGCTGTATTTCTAGTTTAATACACAATTGAATTTTTTGAAGTACATGAGATGAGTACTTAATATGAATTGCATTCTTCCTAATGCTATCCATCGTTGTAAAAGCTTTAAATAATTTAACTTAAAATTCAGATTTTGAAAAACATACAACATACATACTTTACTTAAAATTCATATGTCATTTTTTAAAACAAATATTAAATTTTATAGATCTTATTTAGAAGTTTGCCTGAGTTTTATTGCCAAAGGATTCTGAATCTGCAATAATCATGCGAATTAAAATTTAGATTTCCTAAGGATATGCATTTGTAACTCTTCAAAAAGAAAAATAATGAATATTTTTCAATACAGAATTTAGTACTCCAAAAGTCACTAAACGCTATGTGGCGACACCACTCATTCCTGGAATATAGGCGGCGCTGTAATTACCTATCTCCACTGTAAATAGTTTTGCATATTGTAAATAGTTACCATTATTTTGATTTCAGTTCATTGTATATATTTTGCTTAAGTTCAAATAAAATAGCTTAGTTTGCCCAACTTGGTTGCGTGCTTTAGCTGAGTATGTGAGGGTTATTCCCCACATATTGTTGTCTGGTCGTATTTAGGAAGCTTTTTCTGTGGCTTTCTTTTAATCACCTAAACATCAACGATATTAGTAATAGTAACAAGACGAGTTCACCATGACGCAAGTATGGAAAAGGAGGCAATTTCATTTGCAGAAAAAAGAAACGGAGCAGAGGCTATTAAAAATTAGACACGAATCAAACAGATGTGCATCGATGGCGTAAGAACAATGATATAATATTTACATATAAATATTTAACAGTCCTTAATAGATTATTTGCATTCTTCTATAATACATTCTTTTAAAAAAATGTTGCGTAACAAATGCATTGGATGGCATGGAAGACAACACGAACGTTGGACAATGGCTACTCCAGCAATAATTCCAAAGTCGGCTATAACAAAAGGAGTGAAGAATCATTTTCGAAACATGGTACTGATGGTTAGAGTAATCATGGGTTCATGTATGTATTGGAAAGTTTTTAAGGTATCCGATTACGTTCGGAACCATGATTTTGCAAAAGCGTATAAATGGATAATATTTATCATATTTAGTGTTACTTAGATTAGAAAATGTATATAAAATTGTTTTAAGAATAGTATTACAATATAAATTTATTAAAGAACAATATTTTGACAAAAAATGAACATAGAATAGCCCTTTTTCAAAATGTTCTCCTTTTGTGAAAAATGCTTTTATTATAATAATATTTTGCCTGTATATAGCTCAGACCTCTGTACAAGAGCTCAACTAGAAGTTTTGAAATATATAACTTATAAGTGGGTTTATCCATGTTTTACGACAACAGAGGGGAGAAATTTAAAAAAAAAACCGCCGATAATTATTTTAATGGGTTGTAACTCTGAAAATAATGTGAATTTTTCAAAAGTCATAGTTGAGCCTCTGTACAGAGATTTGAGCTATATACAGGCAAAATATTATTATAATAGAAGCATTTTTCACAGAAGGAGAAGATTTTGAAAAAAGGTTATTCTAAGTTAATTTTTTGCCGAAATATTGTACTTCAATATTTTTTTTGTCACAATGTCTTTAAAACAATTTTATACATGCCTTATAATCTAAGTGACACTAAATATCATGAAAATTATTCATTTATGCACTTTTTTAAAATCAGGGTTCCGAACGTAGTCGGCTACCTTAATAATGGTAAAATAAATAAACTATTAACAACTAATTATTTACCATTAATTTTTTTAAAGAATTCTTTAGTATAGGATATTGATGAAACTTTTACAATTGTTTCTTTTCATTTTTTCTCAATAACTTCTAGAGCAGAGCTTCTTACCAAACATTTTTGCCTCACATACCCTTTTGATGTTTTTTGGTTTGGGGTAGATCCCTGCTTACCTAATATTGAATTTTTACAAATTTATCAATTTGTCTTTTTGACAGCTAGTATAGAGCTACTTAATTTAAAAGAATTAATTTATCACTGTATTGAAATATAGTGTTTAGAACTTATGTAGAACATGTTAATTATTTAAATTAAAATTTAATTAATACACAAAGTAACTGAACGACAAAGAAATGCTTTTAATGGGAGTGATGAATCTGTTGTTTCAATAATAAATTTTCAACCAAGTTAACCCTAAATCTTTTCTGTTATAGTAATGACCCGTTCTTTTCCCCTTTTTACTTTCGTTTTGGAGTTAGGCAGCTGTGTTGAAACTCTTTCCTAGGAAAAGCAACTAAAAACTTTCTTACAATATTCTGTTACAGGTATGTCTTTTTAAAGCCAAAATTGCCTTTATCCATTTTTAAGCATTACTTTAAGATTTTCGTCAGTGCCTTTTAAAATAAGTTCCTATTACAATATGAATTTTTTTCCAATGTGACCGTATGAATTGATCGTGACTATGGTAATACAAACCATAGTCAAAGCATTCTCAAACCTAGTTTCAAAATCTGAATAAAGGCCATTTAAATGCTGAACGTAGATTAAAATGTCCTGACAGATTATCTGTGAGAAATTGAGAAAATTCACGACCTCCAAGGTTATCAGCTTAATTCTGGAAAGAAATGTTGAAATGTTCCTTGTTTTAATAAAATTTATGGTGTCACCTTATAACTTCAAATTAACCTCATTAAATTTAGTAAATAAATCTGTTAAATAGGTAAAATTTGGTTTCCACTGGATTAAATTTTCTTTTTTAAAATTAAAGCCACGATCTGGTTTAATGAGAGCCACTATCCTAGACACCCATTTACACCTCATGGACCCCCAAATTATTTTTTCGCTTACGTGGAACCCTTGCAAGTCGTCATAGACCCTAGGGGTCCATATAGACCACTTTGGGAATCACTGTTCTAGAGTATTGGAGGTGCGGCTTAGAATCGATAACGACATTTTTTCACGAAAGCATTTTGAGAACCTGAGGTGCAGCTTAGAATCAATAGTGGCTAAGATTAGAATAAATATGGTATTTCATATTCTAATATTGTTTAGAGTTATCATCAGAATAAATTTTATTGTCGTGTGGTGACAAATTATTTTATTAAACTTTATATAAACACACTCAGCCGATACTTATTGTTCTCTTAAGTGTACACGTTAATTAAATATATAGATTTCAAATCTCCTTGACATTTATTTAATTATGTTTTAATTAATTATTTACACTACCCCTAAATTTCAAATTTTCATATGCTGTAAATTGATTCTTTTCAATTAGTGAAACATTTTTTTGCATCGTATCGTAAAACAAGAAAAAGGATTATTGCAAAAATGTAATCATACCTTGAAATTTGTTCCAAATGTAACAATTACAAAAAAATATTTTGATACAAATTATGTAGAAATAGCTTGTAAAAAATATATAAAAGTGAAAATAATATATTTTAAGTTTTTTAAAACTAAAGATGAATTAATATCATTTTTCAGTAGAAGAAAGATTTAAATAAATATTTTTTTAAATTTTAATATAAATACAACAATAAAAATTAATTAGTTTTTTAATGTAATAAACCCTTTGTATGTATGAAAAACTTCATCAATTTTCTGAAAAGGTACTCTTAAACATAAATATTTTACTAGAAACATTTTGTTTTTGTCGAAACTCTATTTAACTGAAATCAATTAAATTATCAATTTGTGTAATCAGGCTTAATTACATCCAAAATTAGAACCAACTGCTTTTATTTTAATTTCACATTTTAATCTTTATAAAAAAAACAACTAATAATTGAGGTGAAAATAAAAAGAAAATCTTTAAAAAAAAATGTAAAAAAGTCAAAAGCATTGTAATTCTAAATAACATGCCGTTGTAATTTGATTTAAGGTGGAAAAAAAAATTTGACGAAAGATTTTCTCATTATTCATAGTACTTTTGCAATAATTCTTCAGTCTTACCTATTGAAGTTTCTCCACTAATTGGTTGTTGCCATTATGCAAAAAAAAAGTAATGCATGAAAAGGAGAAATATTTCCTGTCATTAACATGATATAAAAGCAAAATTACTCACATTTTTTTCTGCGACGTTCTCGATGCATTTTCCTATTAAACTTTACTAATGAAGGGTGACACGACATAGGAAGATTAGAAAGGACTTAATTTCTTAATTGCGATCTACATAATTTATCGTTCATTTGGGAACCAAAGATGTAGAGAGAAAAAAAATAAAGGAAACAATAACCCGTTCTGGTGTTTCTTTGATGTTTTGGGAGTTGTCACTTACTTTTAGTAGGTTGGAAAGGACAGGAAAAAAAATTTCTTTAAAAGCTTTTTTCAGAATTAAATGTCATGTTGGAGGATTAATATGCCTATGCTAGGGCGTGTAACTTATGAGAAGGACTAAAAATGCCGTATGCATTTCAGACGGATGGAGCAAAAAAATTTAGAAGAGGGTTTACTCATTTCTGATCTTTTTCTTTTTTTTACGGTGCTCAAAACACGAATAAGGGTTAGGAAAAAGTAATGTAATTAGAAAGGTGTGTTAACAGATTTCTCAAATCAGTTCTACAATAGCGAATTTTTTGTAATCCATAAGACATCTGCCAATTCTGCCATCTGCTTCAATTTTATAAACAAAAATTCCTAAAGTTTATTTTAATTTTATAAACTAAAATTGCTAAAGTTTATTTCAATTTTATAAACTAAAATTTTAAGTTTATTTTAATTTAAGTTTAATTTAATTAATTTAAGTTTATTTTAATTTAATAAACTAAAATTACTATAGTTTATTTTAATTTTATAAACTAAAATTGCTAAAGTTTATTTTAATTTCATAAATTAAAATTGCGAAAGTTTATTTCAATTTTATAAACTAAAATTGCTAAAGTTTATTTTAATTTTATAAACTAAAAAATTGCTAAATATTATTTCAATTTTATAAACTAAAATTGCTTAAGTTTATTTCAATTTTATGTCGCCAAACCGGTATAGTGGTTAGTGACGCTGACTGCGATGCCATAAGAACTGGGCTCGAGTCCCGGAGAAGATATGGATGTTTGTAAATGTATAGTGCCTTTGCGGGATGGAGGTACTCTAAATAGCCGTCGAGCCGTAAGTCCTGTTGTGTGGTTGGTGGAAGGGAAAGAGAAGTGGGAGACCCCTGACCTCCCCCAGGGTTTTCTCCCACTAAATTGAGGTGGAACCGCGCAAAATAGTACTGTCATCTGCATGGTGCTCAAAGCTAAGGACAGACGTAAAAATTCTAGCCCTTAGCCGCGATGAATTTCGCGGGCCTCGATCTGACTTCGTCAGATAGATGGCATTAGTCACAACATTTCAATTTTATAACACTTGGTATTTACTTAAAAATAGAAAGAGAACATGTGTTGTTGATACTAATGCCACCTGATCAGCAAAGGAATTATTTCCAACATTTCGATAATAATGTAAAATTTTACACGAAAACTCGAAATTTTGCTTAGAATCTTCTAGACAAAACAATGATAAAAAAAGTGATCGATCACATTTTAACATGGAAAATATTTTGAAATCCAGTATCTATGAAATTTTTTAAAAAAAATTTTCGTTGAAAGAATTTTTTTTTCTACTAAACTTTATTTAGAAAAAGTAACTTTCAACTTAAATATAAATTCTGTAAAAATCATTGATATAAATCTTTTTTTTTTTCAGAATAGTCAGCGTATATTTTCAGAATAATACAACAAAAATTATTTCTTTCTAGATAAATGCACAGAATAAGGAGTTTTAAGAAAACTCTAAGCTAATAGTCATATTAATCCATATTATTTTGAAAGATTTAAAAAATTGGAATTAAATTGAATAAAAAAAAGTCATGTAATACATATGAATCTTTAAGGTAAAAGTATTTTAAACAGCTACACTTTTGAAAATAAAGAGTTTATTTTAATTTTCATTTAGTAACAGGGTTCTTTCTTTACAAAGCGATGTTAATGCTCTCACGAAAAGGGTAAATCTACAATTATGGTATCGAATTGTAAATAATCGGGAAATGCAATCATCATTCTTTTATAGGTAAAAAAAACTGCAGAATTTATTTTTGGGGCTTCCTTTTTCAAGTATATATATGTATATGATATATATTAATTGCTAAATAAACAAAATGTCGCATGTTACACCAGTCAAAATACCAAATATTACAAAACACAGCACAATAATAAAATAATGTCTTCTTAAATAATGCAGACTTTTTTTTTGTATAAATTAGCTTGAACAAAATGATTTATTCCACCTATAAGAAATTTTTATAAGCCAGAATGGTTAATAGATAAACATTATTTTCTTCAAATTTTGATACTTAGTATCTTTATGTTTATTATTATAATACAAATTTACCTTTAAGTAACAAATAATTCAGTTTCCCTTTTATAATACTGTTTTCCTAAATTTATGAGATATAATCAATGCTACAAAGCAGGATATTGCCAATTACTTTACAGACGCTTTTAAGTTTATTTTTAAATCAGCTAAAGTATATACAGCAGTGATATTCGTAATATATTTTTCTGCAATCATTAATCTTAACAAACACTATTATTTGAATTTTAAGGCTTTTAAATCAATGTTAAAGAGGCTTATTTTTGTAATAGACAATCCAACTGGACTAGAATTATAACAACATATATATCAACCTAGAAAAAAAATAATGCTATAATTTGATTTGATTTCTTATTAACGACGCATTCTAAAGTAATGCTAGGGCTATAAATATGAATGTTACATACCATTATATATTTTGCAATTATTTAGTCCTGGTTATAAATATCTTTTTAATTATATTAAGGTTATTACTAGTATATACGTCGTATTTCAAAGTAAAATAAATTTTCGTTATAAATTAAATATGATATAAAGTTAAATTAGTACGCATATAAATAGTATGGTATACTAAGTATTCGTGACAGTAATTAACTTGAGTTTTAGGTTTAGGTAACCATTTGAATCTGATATTGCATAAATAAACATGAAAATACATTGATTTAAAAGAGAAAAAAATTCATAAAATTATTTCACAAATATTTATAAGAAATCATGAATTTTGAAACATAAAAAATAACGTAAATTTTACTTAAAAATGACGAGAGTTATCATGAAAGAAAATTTAAGCAGGTTTACTTACGAAAATTGAGAACTGAAAAAAAAATATGATTCCATAATATTTCAGAACAAATAAAAATAAAAGAACAATGCAAGCAAAGTGGTTATTAAAATTATTGAACTAAAATGAATAATGAGATTTGATATTTTTTACATGTAAGTATGTATTTATGTTAATTTCAACTCCTCGTGAATTTTTGCCGTTTGTCCAAATAGACAGAATTAATTATTTATATATTTAATAGTAAAAAAATCATATTGTTGGATATAAAAACCCAAAACTATTATGAATTAAGACTTATAGGACCACAACGTAGTAAAAAATTTCAAAACCATCGTAAATTACGATTTGTAAGACTAATTTCAAGAAACACAGAAATATCCATTTTTACTCATGAGATTATGTACGAAGTTTGAAAGAAATAATTTCGAAGAACATTGCCTGTGAATTTTAATATACAGGGTGTCCCATGATCACTGAGACAAACTTTAAGGGGAGGTAGGAGGCATCACAAGGATTCAGATTTGCATAACAACCCATGGTCGGAAAGGTCTTCATTCGGCGCTAGGTGGCATTGTTCACAACAGCATAGGAGGAAATAGACCTTCATTACCTCAGTCATTTAAGCTGTCATTGTTCGCAGAGGAGTATGGAATAGTGTTACGAACACCAAGCTGGCAGATATGCACCTGATTTACGGATTGGCAGAACGAAAAGCACGAGTATAAGAAAGATTCTATCACGAAAGGTACCCACAGAAAGAGGCAGCGGATGGTCAGAGTTTTACTAATTTGCGTCATAATTTGTGACGGTACTCTTTGAAGATGGTATGATTGCAATGGTTTGCCTTCACGTTGCAAAACCAGATAAACACTACTCCAAGATCCTACTACAGCAGCAACGAAGAGTCGTACAAATTCCTTCGAACGGTTTCCAATACATTTTGTTCCATGCTGGAAGTTCGAGTCACTCATGGCCCACCCTCACAGTGCATATTACCTCTTAATGATCTATGTCCACTCAAATTGTGATCAAAATTAGTAAACATCTGGCCGTTCGATTCACCTCTCCGTGGGTATCTTTCACGATTCAATCTTTCTGCTGCGCTTGAACATTTCCCTGTGTCAGTCTGTAAATCAGGAGCATATCGGCCAGTTTGGTGTTTATAAAAAGTTCCATATTCTTATGTGGGTGTTGGCAGCTCAAATGACTGCGGCAATGCAGGTCTGTTTTCTCCATTACTCTTGTGAACAACTCGACCTAGCCTCGAATGAAGACATTTCCGACCTTGGGTTGCTATGAAAATCTGAATCCTTGTATTGTCTCCAGGTTAAGTTTGTCCCAATAAACTTGGGTATCCTCTATATGGAGTATGCATTGTTTAAGACATTCTAAACCAGAATATCCCTTATCTCAATTTCTTTTCATTAGATTCACTATAATTATTTAAATATTCATGAAAATCCTTCTACTCATATTGCGCATATTGAATATTTCCT
>BMAV01004469.1:0-11958 GCA_019973955.1 Trichonephila inaurata madagascariensis | reverse complement strand
TCATTTTACCGAGGCTCAAAATTACGAGGTACTTCGCCAATAATTCCCCCTTAGCCCAAAAACTCCCACTCCCACTATTTGTAAGTATAATTACAAATAATCTTTAAAATATTTTTTTTAAAAAAAAATTCGATAAATGATGTTTTATTTAACCAACAATTAAGTAAAAAAATAATTCGCAAACAACGATAAAAAATTTGGGATTTACCTTAAAGTACGTAATTAATATAAACAAAAATAAAATGCGCGTGTACTTTAAATTCACAAAATAAAAGCAATTTAGCATAATGGTGAAGAAAAAGAAGAAAATAAATTTGCCTGCTTTTTTTATTCTAAAAAGTTTTAATAATAAACAATAACTTTAAGCAAGACTTTAAAAAAAGGAAAATTTAATTTGAATCTCGTACACTCTTTTCCATATGCTAACTATTAAAGAGGGGGAAAAAAAGTTCCATTTCTTGCATTTCTAGTTTTGTTGCACCGCAATGAGTAGTAATTTATAGTTAGACATTTAAAAGCCCGCAGAACCACAAAATTGTATACCATCCGACCCTTTCAGCAAGAAAAACTCAAAAAGTGAAAACTTTCAGAAAAGGGGGGTTGGAAAGAATTTCTTTTCAGCTTTTCATGGAAAATGTTCTCATAAACTGCACCCTCGGTGGGAATTTACCAGGTGTAGTGTACGAAGAAGAAAAGAAACTGGGGAGAACCAAAAAGTTGAAGTTAAAAAATATACCAAAAACGAAGAAATAGTTCGGGAACAACATCGATGAGAGGGCTATTTTTTAATCTACGTCGTAACGTCGAAATTCCCTCATTTTTTATTTGTAGTTAGTGAGACTACCACTTTAAATCAGCTGAAAAGGATTCGTTCTTAAAATAAATAGCAGGATAAAGTTTTTCATGGCAACCAGAAAAAAAAACAACATTATTTTTCTCTAGTCCCAAAGAATGAAAAATAAAGGAATAAGATATTTTAAATGCATCAAGAATTTTTTATGTATATTTCTAAACTGTTTCAGAACTGTTTTTGTTTGATTTTTTTTTTCTTTAGTGAATTAAAAGATTATAAAGATACTGGTTGTTACTCAATTGATTCTCCGGGTATTTTATGTTGTATGAATATATATATACAGTATTTAAACTTTTGATATGTAAGCCCTAAAATTAAGCTTTTAATTGCAAGGAAGTACATTTTTGTAGTCATCGCCTCTCGATCAAAAATGACTTGAATTTATCAAACGGAAATATAACCCTCCTTACCAAACATCCCTATACTCGTCTTCAGAGTCGACTTCCACGAAACCCGTTTTTGGCGGATCTCTACTCAACAAAAGAAACATGCTTACCAGATCTCAAGTCTGGAGGTCTAAGTGTTCGAAAACGAAGAGTTTTAAGTATATAACGTCCCCCTAACCTCCTTAAGGATCGACTTCCACCAAATTTGCTGTTAGCAAATTTCTACAAAAAAACAACACAGTTGATAATCTCAAGTCTGTAAGTTAAATAGTTCAAAAACGGGAAGTTTCTTCTAAAGAATCCCCATAACATTAGCCAATTTCCGCAAAACCCATTCGTAGGAAATCTGTTCTCAATAAAGGAAATATTCTTACCAAATTTTATGTCTGTAAAGGCCGTACCACACTTACACGTTACGCGAGCAATTTTTCGTCCAATTCGTGCAATTTTTACTCAGTTTCCATAGCAACGGCTTTCGAACAACTTTTTGCTAGTGAGCTCAAAAAGTTGTTCCAAATAAAAGTTGCTTGAAATTCCAGGCAATGAGGTTCTTCGGCGCCCTCCGGCATAAACAAAATGGCGGCTTCGATTTCGTCAAACGCACCAGTAATGGCGTATAATATTTTAATGGTGCATAATATTTTAACGGCGTATAGTATTTAAATAGAATGGTGCTCCATTTCTGTTTACGCCCATCAACAAAAGCGTGAGCGCAATAAAAGCAATAATTTTGGATGTTCGTTTGCCGAAGCTGAAAAATCGGCGAGTTATTTTTCAATGTGACGTCAGAGCATGTCGTTTTGTTTACGGTAACCTTTAACCCTCAGACAGGACAAACAATTGGTCGAAAGAACTACACCAAAATGTACATGTGATAAAACCTTAAGTCTTATAGCTTCGGAGATCTCGTGATGAGTGAGTGAGTCAATATTTTGTCTTATAGATATATATATAGAGAGAGAGAGAGAGAGAGCGAAGATACTATGCACATTATAACTGCTAACTTCTATAAAACTACAGGGTGATTCATAAAAAAGTATACTTTTTCCAGATGCTGTAAGACAGTAATAGACAAAGACAGGCATTACCTTAGCGAACCATAAGGCAGATGCACTCTTGAAGTTTGTGTCTAGACCCTGAAAGAGGGAACGTAAGCAATAATGGGCGTTTCATGTGACTAATCAATCAAAATGGGGGAGCTTGCAGTGGAGAATGCTTTTTGTGTTTTTGAATTTAGCAAAAGGGATCCAGAATTGCTGTCTAACGACACATTTTATCACGATTCGGAAAAAAGTCTCCAATCAGACAATCTATCTAATATTGGTACTAAAAATTTAACTCTACGAGCTGTTTGTGCAAAAGTAAAAGTCCTGCACGAAGCTGAACCACCGTATCGCAGCCACTGTCTTTGGAATAGATACCTTTACACGCTTTTGAGCGGAAAGGGATTAAAAATTCGGTGTGTGTCTTTTGACTAAGAGTCAGTGGCGCACACAAGGGAGGGGTCCTGGGGGTCCGGACCCTCCCCCCCCAAAGCCCTTGATTTTTTTTCGGATTGATTATAATTCTAAGTATATAGTACGTAAAATTTAATTAAGTATTTGTTATTAATGATTAATTTTATTAATTAATGCTAATTATTTATTCAATAGTTAGTTTTTCGCTTTTTTTTGTTCCCGAAAATCGACAAAATCAAAAGGAGCATGATACAAGAATGGTGAACTTTCGACCCCTTGAAAAATTCCTCTGTGCGCTTCTGCTAAGAGCTCTTACATTGAACATCTGTGATTGTTTTTAACAAAACTTAAAATAGTTCCATACAACTTTATTTCAGGTGATATATAATGCCTTGCATTGTTCTTGATTTATAGTGCATTGAAACTCTATACTTCTTTATGAATCACCCTTTACTAATAAATATTTTTCTTCTTTGCATTGAAACTCTTCCCATTGTTTCTTTTTATATTAAATAAAAAAATAGTAAACTTCAATTGTGAGAGTTATTGAAGCCTAACACACACAAACATAGAAATATAGTGTTATTTGTTTTACATACTAATTAATTTAAAGAGAAATACCCACAGTCTAATTTTACGGATATATTTTATAAAAGAAATCGTTAAAGGTTTAATTTAAATACTTTTTAAGCAAATACTATTTCGGTCCCACACTGTAATGATACCATTCTTAAGAACATATACTTAACTATACTGTACAGGCATTTTCAGACCATACATGTAAACATGTTTTCATATACATGATGATATATAATCACGTTCATTTTATTACCTTAACCTTCTATTACTAAATATGAAATTAATAAAGTGGTACATAAATAAATGCATTCATTGCTTCGCATAAAGGTAGGTCAAGAACTCTTATGATACATAGATATTTCAAGAATTCAGGAGAAGTATTCGCTATTCAAAATGCATTACTTTCACTACATTTTAAATAAATTTAAGAGGAGAAATCAAATGTTAATAAGTTTCATGAATAAAATATATTTTAAGAGTAAATCTAAATATAGAGGGGCAGACGAGTAACGTCTAGTTTAGAGAAAAGGCAACTAAACTATATGAATCATTAAATACCTGTTTATGCACAATCTCTTGAACATTATGAACATATTTCTCAAATTTTATAAAAATCATAGTCTGTATCTTTAATACATAATTTAAAATATATTTAAGAAGGTACTGGTAATAGTGTTATTAAAAAAAAAATTTTCAATGACTGATAGTAAATTTTTTTTATTTACAAATCCAAAGCTTTTGCATAGTAAATGCTTATAGATTTCGAAATGTTAATGGAAAATTAACAAAATCTATTAGGACATTTTGTTTGCTATTCTATACATATTTCAATCAAAGCTGAGGATAGAATTCAGAATTACGATTGAATTACTAAAGCGAAAAATCCATCTTGATCTAAGTTTATTTTCAAAAGTCAACCACAAACATTTTTTGCCAAATTCAATTTACTAACAGAAATCTAGTTTGGTATAATCCCTTTCTTTATATGTTTAAAGAAACTCCTATGCTGTCTCAGCAACCAGCAATACATTTCAATCTTCCTCCCTATTCCTGAAAGAAACCCAACAGGCAACCTTAAAAACCCTCAACTGCTCCCCAATTCTCATCCAATCACAGAAACTACTCGAAAAGGGATCTCCTGTTCTGGGTTGATATCGAATCGCGTGATATACACGTCCATTTCTAGGCACCAGATACCGGTAGGCGCAGTCTAAATCCAGACCATTCCAGCAAGCTATCACGGATCACAATCGTAAATAACAGAGGGGCCGGCTGCGATAGAATAGCAATTTCCCAGTGTCTTGTTTTGGCTGCCAGGCGCTTCGCCTTCAAGGGTTCTGACGAATTATTTACTTAGAAGCGCTCTCTGCAGCTGCTGGTAGAAGAGGAATAGTTCTCGGACCATCTTTACAGCCTGTAAATTAAGTCCCCGTACACTTTCGCTCAATTGCAGGCATTTCTCGAAGTACTTGAGTGGATTGTGTGTTGTTGTTGGGAATGAAATAACCATTGGTTACAATATTTATGATTTTCAGGGTTCTAATCAAACTGAGATTTGCTTAACATGAAATATCCATTGGTAAATTTTGACTGAAGCAGATGAATTTACATAACGGAAGAGAGTGTGGGTTTACCAGAAGAGAAATAAGCTTTCTAGCTTCCATTATATCTTTTGTTGTATCAAAAGTGAAGAGCATCGTTTAAAGATGAATTTTCCCGTATTACTATATTATGCCTTATTTAAAACTGTAAGCCTCTTGTGTTGAATAGTATTATTCTAACTCTGAAAACACTTTTCCCAATATTAACATGAAATATAATGCTTTATTATACTCTTATTTTATATACAATAATATTCTTGTATAAAACCGTTTCATATTTTGTCATTAACATAATGAAAACAATTAATTTCTTTTTATCCTTAAACTCAAATGTGAAATATGTACAATTATAATTATAAATGTATGTATTTATTATATATATATATATATATATATATATATATGTATAATTACGTTAACTTATTTCCAAAATAAATCACTATACTACCTAAAAATATTTTTAATTGTCTAACCCTTATTTTTAACATTGAGTGAGAGTTATATTAACGTCGTAATATAAAACTGAATGAAGGCTATTGGCGACAAATCTCATAATTTTGAACCATGGTCAAGTGGCAAGGACAACACCTAAGCCAGAACCCCATCTCCTATTCTCCACACCCCGCCAAAGGGAGGAACATTGAGCCTTGAGAGATTTAAAATGCATCGGCCCCTTGTACAATACGAGTCTTCAGTGGTGCTAGGCTCTAACTCATGACACATCAGCCACGAGTTATTGACTATTAGGCTACGGGGGCAATTTTACACTAAGTGAAGACAGTATTATATTTTAGTATTTATTCAGCATCTTTATGAATATAATAATTTTTAAAACATTAGAGTTTTGTGCCCTCACAGATTATAACATTAATGTGATGGAATTTATCATCGATTTGGTAATTACAACTTTTAAGTTTATTTACACAGGTCGGGGTTATCCATTAAGCTCTTGGAATGGGCTTCCAGGGTCCGGAAGGGCCTCGATTAGATGGACTTACCCGGATCCAAACATTCACCTTAGATCCGTCAGTCCCAAGAAGGTCCATAGATCTTCTACGCCCAGGGCATGAAATGAGCTTAAGCCGGCACTGTATTTACATAAGAAATATATTGAAAATTAATTAGCATTCATTAAAAATCAGTGAGTCCGAAAGTCTTGTGGGCTGAATCACGAGTGCAGGAAGCAGGAGAAAATTTCCCTCCAATTCAGTTTCATGCCTAAATTGTGGAGGTGGAGATAGGTGGTGTCACCATCTATCGTACCTTCGGGAATTTCTCCGAGCTAAATCGTGCTGTCACCTGTATGGCACTGAAGACTAAAAGCCAACGACAGGCGTACTTCTAGCCCATTGCCACGATGAATTTCGTGGGCCTCGATCTGACTATGTCAGACAGGTGGCATGAGCAACAACAACAACAAAAATAAAACAAGTTAAAATAAATTCAATATTGTCAGAAAATCGGCAGATGCTATAATCTGAAGGAAATAATTTTCTGTTCACTAAAAGTAAGATATAACAATGTTAATACTTATAAATACAGAAACAAAAATCAACTGTTTGAGTAGACTGTCCCTTTGTTATAACTGTACAAATAAAAATGTAATAAGTTATTTATCCCAGATATTTTCAACCAAATGTTACGTAATATTTCTGCATGAGTCTTTCTCCGGTTTCTTATGTTCATCTCTCTACCATATACTTACATATATATTACTTATCAATTTATTCTTTAATAAATACTTTAATAAGTTATGACAATTCCTACTTCATTATTTATTAAAAAAAATATATTCAAAAATTAAAGCAAAAGTTTCATTAAGACATATATTTTTAATTATTTTTCAAAGTTATGCAATTTTAATCAATAGAAACAATTACATATAAATGAAATGAAGCTGAAATGAAATATGTTGTTAAATGTGACTAAAACTTGTACAAAAAAAACCCCTTTTTCACATTAACAATAAAGATTGTTTACTAACATTAAATGTTAAGAGATATTCCAATAGTAGTTAGTTACTTAAAATGATTTTTTTTCTGGGGGAAATTGATATTTAAAAAATTTCTTGGCTCGAGAAATAAAAAAGCTCATACTGTTTTATTTATTTTTAATTTTTTGTTGCCGTTCAATACTTTTCCTACCGAAAAAGCAAACGAACTTAATCTGAACTCTTCTCTTTTAGTTTATTACAAAATACAATTATATGATCTCAATGATCTATATCTTTTTCTGAATATCATGATATATTTTTCCCAGATTAATTATTGAATACCATGCCTAACCCAAAAGCCTTATTCACATTTGAATAGACCCATGAGTATATTTTCTATTTAAAATAATGCAGCGACATCTGTCGGCAATCTAAAGGTCTTATCACACACGCATGCTTCGAACAACTCGAATCTCTTTTGAATAACCATTTCCGGAAATTTTTCAAGCATCTGGGAGAGTGAAGGTGTAGCTCGTAAAAAAATCTATACGCTCTGACGTCAGCCGTGTCCTATCTTCACATTGAAAAATTACTCGCTGATTTTTCTGCTTGGGAAAACGAGCATCCATTATTAATTATTTTATTCCGCTAGCGCTTTTGTTAATGGTCTTAAACAGAAATGGCGCGTCATTCTGTTTAAAATATTATACTCCAATAAAACAGTAAACGCCATTTCTGATGCATTTGATGAAGCCGAAGCTGTCACCTTGCTTATGATGTAGGGAGATGAAGAAACCGATTGCCTGGAATTTCGAGCAATTCTTTCAACTCACTAGGAAAAAGTTGTTCGAAACCGTTGTTATGGCAAATAGATAGAAAATGCTAAAAAGCGTCGCTTGAAAGAAAAATTTCTCTAAATACGTATACGCGTGATAAGGCCTTTAGGCAGCGGTCGACAACCTTTAGAATGTCATGGACTGCTAAGTGTATAATTTGATATCTGGTGTACTGTTAATATGAATTAAGATAAAAAATATAAATATATTTATAGAATAACAATCAGAAAGCTTTTATTTGATTAATCTAAAATGCCTCTCTTAAAAGTAAATAACTTATAGAGTAATTGTTTTAAGAAAGGAAATGTTATTTATTTAAGTATTACAGATTTTAAGTGTAATGTTCCAAGTTTTTTGCGAACGATAAAAATTTTTTCACGGACCACCAGTTTGCGACCGTTGTTATAAACAAAGCAAAAAACGCTGTTAAAAATTCCTCGTGGAAAGAACAATAAATATTTCTCAGTTAATGTTTTTATAAATTAAATTAATTATCCAACTAATTACTTCTGTGTGGGGATGCATATTTGTGTGTTTTAAAAATATATTTATCGTATCATTAATATTTTATAATTTATCGACCTGTCATTAGTACTGACTTCTGCATTCTTTCTTCTTGTAAGCAGAAAAACTCATTTACGTAGTTTATGAGCAGTAAAATAATTCTAAATACCCATTTTTAATTAGTTTTCTAGAATAATAAAGTATTATAGTTTATATGTTCGTAGAAATTTTATTTACCTAAATATACCATGAAGAAAAATCTTAATATTATTTGTTTAATTTAAATTATAATTGCCCAAGAACTATAACAAGGATATTAGTCTTGAACCTTGATCTAGTAAAAATGAAAACACACAAAGTAATACCTCAATTTCCATATCAGATCTCTTTATGGTGTTATCTTTTGACTCAATACATTATAAGAAATGTATTACAAATATATCTACGTTTTAATTGTACAACAAATATATATATATATATATAAAAGCTTATACATATTACCTAAATTACACACACGTATATATATATATATATATAAATAATTTTGAATTTTCCCTACAATTTATAACAAGATTTGTCAACCGAGCAAATTTGCATGTATTTGAACTTATATTCATTCCGACCTAAATGAAATTATGAAATTCATGCATCACTTCCAAGTCCTTTGAGAAACCATCGAATTGGAAGAAAGTGTCCCATAGAAATTCCTTATCATGTTGACGTCATTTCGACATCTACTAGAGTCAAAAGGACATGTGGTTTACGTGTTTTCTGCATTAATAATGTTTTCGTATAATGTCAGAGAACATGATTTAAATTAGAGATTCCTTTCTCCAGACAGATGTTGTAATATTAATATTATATTTTAATATCGGGAACACATATAAGGCCTTAAGTTGTCATATTCTTCTCACATTTGTTTGGCTGTTTTGATCCTTGTACGATAGATTTTTTTTATACACCACATATAATACAAAAAATAAGGAAAAATAAAATAAATATATTCCACAATAAAAATTAAAAAAAAAATAGTTTATTTAAGGGGGTCACTTCACGCAGCATTTTCCCTATCTCCGTAATGTTAAAAATGACCATGTGTAAGGAACATTTTTGAAAAATTGACCAGTTGTACAGTCATGAATTTTTTTTTGTACATTTATTGCACTGTTTTCTTTATTTTAATGAGAGCTTTTTTTAAATTTTTGATTAGTTTTTTTTAAAAAAATTCATATGTGGAGTAACACGTCAAAAATTTTAAAACGCTGAAAATTCTTGTACATTTTAATACATAACTTTTTTTTGAATAATTTTTTTGACAAAATCTCTCATTAAAATACTTATTTGTATAATATTTATATATGTGCAAAATTACAAAGCTATTAAATGAGTAGGTTTTTCAAAAATGTTCCTTTTGTGTTGAAATTTACACTTTTGAGAAATAGTGATTTAAAGTAAAAACTTACCTTTAACTAATACATTCCAGAGCCATAATTTGGATTGCTGTGATCATCTGCAAGATCATCTTCTTGTCTACATTTTAAGTGTCTGTTTTTAATTGTAGCTTCTTTGGTTCTTTGTAAAATTGTCTTTTCCGCTTTCCTTATATGTGCATGATCTGTTCCTATCTCCGCAATGTTAAAAAGGATCAAGCGTAAGGAACATTTTTGAAAAATTGACCAGTTGTACAGCTATGAATTTTTTTTGGTACATTTATTGTACTGTTTTCTTTATTGTAATGGGAGCATTTTTTAAAATGTTCATTAGTTTTTTTAAAAAAAATTCATACGTGGAGTAACACGTCAAAAATTTTAAAACGCTGAAAATTCTTGTACATTTTAATCCATAACTTTTTATTGAATAATGTTTTTGACAAAATCTCCCATTAAAACACTTATTTGTATAATATTAATATATGTGCAAAATTTCAAAGCTATTAAATAAGTAGTTTTTTCAAAAATGATCCTTTTGTGTTGAAATTTACACTTTTGAGAAATAAAAATTTAAAGTAAAAACATCATACAATTAACTAATACATACCAGAACCATAACTTGTATTGCTGGGATCATCTGCAAGATCATCTTCTAGTTTACATTTTAACTGTCTGTTTTTAATTCTAGCTTCTTTGGTTCTTTGTGAAATTGCCTTTTCCGCTTTCCTTATACGTGTGTGATCTGCTTCTTGCAATGCTCGACATGTATAAAACCCAGGTTGAATATTTAAAAAATCTAAAACTTTTAATTTGGTAATTAATCCTTGATTATATATAGATATAGCTTCATATACTCCGGTTTTTAAAGTTCCCAATTGTACAAAAACAGTTTTTGGAATTATAGACCATATAACACTATTTAAGCTTTCATTACAGTTTTGTGTCTTACCGTGCAAGCATCTAGACAGAAGTTCAGGGCTTGAAAGATCTCTAAATACTTTTTTTATGCAATGCATAATTGCAATAGGTAAATTGTGTTTATGTTTATATGTATCACCTTTCAGTTTAGACCTATTATATTCACACCACGAATCATCTCCCAAGGGGCATAAACCATGTTGTGGATTCAAATCTGTTGAGATCTTATGAAAAAATATAGCCCAAATAGCTTGTTTCATGGCTGACAAATTTCCCGAGTTGTTTCGAATAGCTAAACCATAATATCTCTGCAATTTGTCTATTTCTGCATCAGTCAATCTATTACGGCCTCCTAGAGATTTTTTGTCCTCGAGCTTTTTGCCTTTTAATTTTAATTTTAATGCCCTGAGTCGTGCACCCATCCTTTTCTCAACATGACCAACACATTCTAATTTTTCAATTTTGACATCTTTATAAGGTTTAGATTCTAAAACTGCTTTGTATGCTTTAGAATCCCCATCACCCAAATATTGCGTATATCGCAAATTGTGTAGTATCTCTGAACGATGGAAGATACGAAGTGCACCTTCAACTTCCATTCCCCCACTATTTCCGAAGTAATTTGCCGAACACTCATCACTATGTACGTTGCCGTTAAAATGACATGAGCATTTCCTCGATAATATTTCGGCATCAACTACTTTCCCAGTGTCCACACTAACTGCCGTAACAACACCATTGAGAGAAGTATGGCCCCTTTTTTGCCAGGTACCATCTATAGCCACAGGTACATTTGGGTTACCATTATTAAATGATAGTGTTTCGGCAGCAGCTAAAGCCATAGACACTTTTGCTACTTTTTCTGTCGCATTATTTAATGCATGCAAAGACTCATAAAACCGCTTTGGTGGAGGTGGCAAATTCATAACTCCACAAAATACTTTCGCAGCTGCTTCACCTTTTCCAACTGACCTCATAGCATATGCAAGTCTAGTGTTCACTTCATACACTTTTGTATCTTTTTTATTAACAACAGTGTTAGTAAACCTGGTATTGAGAAGTGGTTGAATAAGACCACAAAAGTCACAACATATTATCAACTCTGTAGCCAAACCCTGAATTTGGCGACTAAACTTAATGTCAATACTTTGTTTTTTACAATTTATACATAATACATGTTGTTTCAATACACTAGAAAACAGCGGAATGTCAATTATTTCACAAAAGTTTTCAGATGAATTTAAAAACGAAACATACTCATCATTAAACTTACCTAATTTTGATTTTGATGATGAATTCTTAATATACGTACTGGCATGTTGTTTTTCTCCTTTATTCAAATCCTCAGAAGTTGAAGAATCTTTAGAATTTGCTGCAAATTTTCTTTTTTTAAAGGTTTTGTTGGAAAACCGAGGCATATTAATCATATAATGTGAATTTATATCTGATGAAAACTGAAAA
>BMAV01004467.1:0-23408 GCA_019973955.1 Trichonephila inaurata madagascariensis | reverse complement strand
CTTATACATTAATAATATACTGAATGCAATAAAAAGCACTTTGACGCTAAAGCTACAATAAGCGATCTTTTTTTTAAAAAAACCATACAAATTAATAACATAAGTATTAAATTTTGTATACGTTACTTTTAAGCAAAAAAAAATTAAGTAATAGGATAATTATTATGTTACTTTTCCTTTCTCTAATTTTTAAATTGAACATATTGCAAAATGCAGTAGCTGCTTTAAAGACAAAATATACATATCAGCTAAATATAGAAAAAGAACTCAGAGAGTCAATTTCTAATCATAAGCATTTCTTATAAAAATTTAGCTTTGCAAGACAAGCGCAATTCTTAATTTAGTATTAATTAATTAGTTATAAAATACTCTGTGCAGCACACACACAAACTGATACATTAAAAGTATACCGGCTGAAGTGCCCGCTCCTTGCACGAGTCCATTTATAAGAAAATAAAACATTATTGATATAATAGCTGAATTGTAAGGAGAGTAAAGCCAAGTGCGCGACAATGTTTACAAAAATGTAAAATGATTTTTTTTAAATGATTGCTCAAATTATAATTAGTTTTAAGCGAATTGTAATTTTAAGCCTCACAGAATTAGCATTTATAATTGACGTTAAGTAATGAACAATAATATAAAATTCCGATGAAGAATAATTGTATTATTTTTAATATTTAAAGCGAAAAGACTTTACCCGGGAGCAGGCGCGCACTCGATACGGTCGAGTGGTAGATCACCCAATCCAGTAGCGCACACAGGAATTTTAAGGGGGGTCTGGGGTCGAAAGTTCACCATTCTTGTATCATGCTCCTCTTGATTTTGTCAATTTTCGGGAACAAAACACAGTAAAAAAACTAATTATTGAATAAAAAATTAGCATTAATTAATAAAATTAATCATTAATAACAAATACTTAATTAAATTTTATGTACTATATACTTAGAATTATAATCAATCGGAAAAAATATCAAGGGCTTTAGGGATGGGGTCCAAACCCCCAGGACCCCCCTTGTGTGCGCCACTGCCCCAATCCTTTTTTTATATATAATTATTTTATTGTACACGATACAAATCGTGATTCCAGTGAATAATTTAATTAAGAGAAAGTAAAACTTACCTACTTTCAAGGACTTTTCAATTTTTTCTTTGGTAATAAATAAACAGTTTTGCCAGAATTAACTATTTCATGATCTGTGTGTCCCGCGTGACCACTTCCGGATAAAAAGTGTATTCATTATGTATGTGTTACTGCTAAAAAACGTTTTTCGTTATGCTTTTTTATGTTCGAGAATACTCATAAAAATAAGTCTTGGCCAAGTAATCCTTCAAAGTGCTCTCCGTGGTTTCCAAATATCATAAAACTCTTTTCCATGGAAAAGAGCGCAACAGAGAAATACATTACTTACAACTTCCTTGATTGAGGGAAAAAAACACATATAAAAGAGGGTCATAATTAACTGTACCAATAACTTAGAAGGTCAAACAGATTATCAGCAAAAACAGATTACAGCTATAATGTGCAGTATTTCAAAAATAATCACAGTGATGAATTTTTATGTTCCTAAATTTTTCGATTCGGGGTCGGGATTTTTTTTTTCAAAAAAATAGTATGTTGATTTAAAAAAAAAACTTAATAAAAATCTCTCATCAGGGGATTATAGCAAATCAAAAAAAAAGATTTTTTATTTGGTTATAGGATCAAAATAGCAAATTAGGTATTAAAAAATTTTTTTTATTTTTGAGAGAGAGATGACTTAATATCGCCTATAAATTTTTCAGAGTAAAAGTGCATTTTTATTATGTCTGAAAGTATTTTTTTTAAATTTTTCCAGAGTAAATTTTTTTTTAAATCTTCTTTTTCGATATGCTCGCCCCCCCTCGTAGTTATCGCGTCCCCCAGGGGCGCCCCCACAGTTTGGAAAACACTGTATTAAATTCATTTCCCTTTTAATCCAGAATTAAACGATCCATCTGTTTGTTTTGGGGATTTTCATTTACGTCAAGCAGTACGAGAGCCCGTTTATGGATCTAGTTATAACCTTTTTAAAACCAAATTATTTTTAAATTTATAAAATTCTTCTGGTCATTAATACTTTTTTACCCAGGACACTTGAAAATAATTAAAAAATTGTGCTCGTTTCCCCCGAATGGACGGGACTAGCACGATCGTAAGGATTGGGGGTTTATCTGAGAAAGTATCATCAACAAAATTTTACGAGTTAAAAAAATTTTTTCTCTAAGTTGATAGAAGAAACAACTTTAAATTTAACTAAAATTGTTACAAATAAATAAATTATTGAGTTATGTAACTTTTTTTTATTAGTTATCATTTATTTAAGAAAATATTTAAAACATGTTTTTTTTACAAATATAAATAAACATTGCATTTTTCACAACATGCTTTTGAACTGGTTTAGTTTTCAAACTGCACTTGTGCAGATTTTTGACGGGGTTTTTAAGATTTCCATTAATGTCCTCTTGGGGGCCTTTTGGGCCGAATGGAATTTTTTTTAACCAACTCGAGAAGAAGAACGGAGGATGCGAATTAGAATCTATATATAGTGAAACTTAGCGGGGGGTGGTTGGAAGTTGCTAAGAGGCCCTTTTTGATTGGGGATTGTTTAAAATTAGAGTAAATTGTTTGAATTAACCTATCCATACCTTTTGCTCAAGATAAAGGTGGATACCATTTACATAGAGTAAAGCCATTTTAAAAGGGCCAAGAAAATAGCTGTTACCTAGAATATAGCGGTTATTGTCTTAAATTAAGATATAAGGAAACTGCGTGTATTAATGAGATTAGAGGTAATCTGTAAAGTTAGATATAGTGTCAATTATGCGATTATTTTGTCATACGAATTTTGTCTGCTCCTCCAGATTTTTTTAATTTGATTATTATTTTGTTTATTGTGTTTAAGTTAAGATCTTAATAAACAAATACTAAGATGACAGATTTGTGTGATTCTTCGTTCTTTCTTACATGTACAGGTCACCTAGATAATGTAGAAATGGGGCACCCAAGGGTAGGTGCCTCACAGATTTTGAAAAGTCATCAACATATCGAAAATGGTTATACATGTCAAGCCTTTTATCCAGTAATGACCGATTAAAGACATGACATGTATAGCATGTGGATTATAACACTTCGATATTTATGCGAGTGGAATAACAACATTGTTATGTTCATCATCAGTTAAAATACTTTTGTTAGTAGATGGAGAAAATGCTAAAGCACGAGCGCTTCAACTATCTTTAACTTAAATTTCAAGATATCCATTTTGATTTGGAGGAAATTTATTTCATATTTGCATCTTGTTTGCATAGAATGCAAGAATTTACAACAAATAAATCAATGAAATGAACGTATTCAAGAGACTTTATGGTAAAGAATGATCCAAAATTTACTTTCCATTTCAAATATTTCCATGCTTTTCTTCATCGCTCACATCTGAACTTGACTCTCCTTCCAGTATACTTGATTCATATGTTCTGATCTAAGTTCAATCTGATTAATTAATCAATTGCAAAATTTCTTCTTGTATCAGAATTCTTCTTTTAGACACCTGAAAAGGTTTTTTATTAAAAGTTAGCACAAAATTCCATGTAAAACAATAAAATGTAACAGGAAATGCTATTATTTAAAAAATAAAATTTTTATATAAACCACACACACACAATATTAATTCCCGTCAGAAAACCCAGATTTTTTGGGGAGGAAGAGATGGAGGCAGATATCTGTGTAAGGATGAAAATGCCATATCCCTTATCAAATGTGGGAAAGAGAAAATTGTTTGCAGAAAACAGCCAGAGAAAGAAAAGAACGACACCTCCGTGGCAACCCCAAAGAAATATGATTTTAATTATATAACAATATATTTCGTTTTTATTTAACCTTATATAAACATTATTGAAACAGAAAAGAAATCGCAAAAAATTACCTTTATACCTGCAGTGACTCAAATAACGCCCAACCCGCACGCAAAACCCGGTTCTTACATGCAACATTAATAAAGTATAGTTAATATTTTTTCTATTTTACAATTATTCAAGCATTAATACAAAAATTTGTATCCAAGCAATTAGAAATATGTTGATATTTACCTTTTTACGAAAGATAAAAAGAACTTGTTTTTGTTGTATTTGAAAATAAAGCCAGATTTGCCAGCTGAAAGTAAAACATGGACCACAACCATTGTCTGCTGATAAAATTTGATACTTTACACTTTCTGGAAACCGCTCATTCGTAAGATTCGAGATTTTCTTACGTACGACTCTCTCTCTCTATTCCAGAAGCAAAAACGTATAAGAATAACTAACCCGCACGATTGTGCGAGTTGGGTCTTAAAGGGTTATGTATCGATCCAAGGAAAAGCACAAATAAATAAAAAATAAACTCAAATGTTTGCATTATAAATAAAGTGCTCACGACATAAGAAATAAAATAATCGTAAGTTGCTGTTTAATTTCATCAAATCCATTGCCAACAACTACAGGTTTAACGTATCCAACTACTTGCGACAGCTTAAGACAAATGGAGATATAGGGTTTTTTTGTAGTTTTTAGATTTATTTAGTACATTTAAAAAAACATATGCTACAATTAGGAAGAAAAAAGAAATTGTTATTACTAAAAAGGGAAAAAATGGTTAAAAATTTATGAAAAAATACATAAATGGGTCCATTCTGTACAAAAGGTTTATGAGCAAATTTTCAATTTTTCAATTTTGATGTGCTGCTTTGCTATTTATTTTTGAAATGACCTTCAAGACAATAGATATTTTAATTTTTATAAAATCTAGAGCCCTTTGTCTTTATTATTATGTGAAATTGCTTAAAAAAACAATGATTATATTCTTATAAAGGACTGCAATTTTTGTAATAAAGCAGTGATTGATACAATTGGAGGTTAAAAAACTTCTACTATTATACCGAACATACACAAGAAAGCTTCAGTTGATTCTTTTCAAAACTTTTTGAGCAATAAAGATCCTCATTTGAGCATTTTCAAAAAAAAAATTTGAGCAAAAACACTTTAATGTATGAGATATTGCTTAAAGTAGTGGCGTCTGCTTTTACTAAAACACTTGTAGTTTTTGTTCTATTGAATAGAAAACAATAAACTTGGTATTTTTATAAAGCTAATAAGATGACTTGTAAAACAAAATCATAAGCAAATTGTCAATTTGACAAAATTCAAGATATTAGGGGAGTCGGATATCTTAACCACCCCAGACGATAACAACCCAACAAGAGGAAAGAACGAGAGGATACAGAACTAAGCCACAATCAACGCAGCAAAATGAATCCATCGAAAGGCTCTTCGAACCCCAATAGCTATTCAATAACTCCTTTGGCATTTATAAACATTTAATGAGAGTCATACTTTCGTATATCAAGATCTATGAATCGGGTAATTGAATATGTGGTTCGGAGTAGTGGGTGCTAAAATGCCATTTTCATTTCATGGGCCATTTGTGTACCGGACGGGATCAATAAAATTACCTTATTTACTCGAATCTAAGCCGCCATTAAATCTAATCCACACCAGAAATTCTCAAAATGATTTTGTGAAAAAATGTTGTCATCGATTCTAAGCCGATCACCCCATTACTTAAAAAAACTTTTTTAAAAAACGTTTAGTGAGAGAAATAATAAGCATTAAAATTTTATTTATTTTACCAGAAGTAAAAACTTTCAAATACTTGCATAAACCTATAATTACTCTAACCATCAGTATCATGTTTCGAAAATGATGCGTCACTCCCATTTTATCAGATGACTTCGGAATAGGAGACGTGTCGGCTATTTTCCAACACAACGTCGCTTTCCGAACCATCCAATGCATTTGTTAAGCAACTTTTTAAAAAAGAATGTGTTATAGAATAATGTAAAAGAATTATTATAAACTTTAAAAAATTTTTAAAAACCATTTACAAGCAAAACTAATATCATATTGTTTACCCCATAGACGTATATTTGTTTTCTCTCTGCCAAATAATTAGTGGCCGCTGCTCTGTTCCTGTTTTTCTCTTCACATAAAATTTCCTCCCTTTTCATACTTGCGTTGAAGTGAACTCGTCTTGATACTATTACCGATATTTTTCATGGTTAGAGTACACAAAATTTTCCTAAATACGAGAAGGCAACGATGTTTAGGATAGACTGATTGCTGGAGATAAACCAGTAATGGTATAAATCATGGGAGCAGGTAACCAGATGGGAGAGTAACATTTTCCCCTTTGAAAGGTGCAGAAACTCAATTTCCCCATCCAACAAATGTTTTGAGTTCGATTTTAAGACGCACCTCATTTTCTGTAGCATTAACACTGGGGAAAAATGCTGCCTAGATTTGAGTAAATACGGTCAATTCGAATGCTTTCTGATCTAATTAATCCAGCGTGGTCGTGGTGGCATAGTGATTAAGGTAACGGACTCGAGGCCGGCAAGTCATGATTTTGAGCCTAGTATCACTAAAGGCCCGCCGTGCAAAGGGGTCGATGTACGTTAAATCGGTCGAAGCTTAAACGTCCTCCCATTTGTGCGGTGAGGAAGTTAGGACAGGGAAGTCAAATGATGTAATATCCTCGTCACTTGACCAAGATTCAAATTACAAATTCCGTCGCCAAAAGCACTCGAGTAGCTGAACGGTGGACGTTGATATTCACTCACTCACTAAAGATCCAGCCTATGAAGGATCTGAAACCTTCTCTACAATATTCATGAAGGACTTGACGCCCTCCAATTCGGAAGAAATTTTTATAAATCGATTTATTCTGCTTAGTTAACATTATCTTAGGAGGAAACAGTGACTGAGTGGATTTATACTTTTATTCATGGAAAGATTGTAAGCAATGTTAGTGTTGTGTAGAGACTTATTTTTTGCTCTCAAATCCTCAAAATAACAAAATCTCACTTCCAATTTCATTTAAACCATGTGGTTGCGGTAGCTTAATGGCCATGGTTATGTACTCGTGGCCGGGGTGCCATGAGTTCGTGGCAAGTGCCACTGATGACCCGCCAGCTGATGTGCCTGAAATCTGTTGGAGCTGAAACTTCTGCCACTGGCTTGGCGTCGGAAGAGAGGTGCCGGTTCAGGTGTCGTCCTCGCCATGAGTGCGTGTCAAAATTAAGAAATACACCGCGAAAAGCCCTCGTGTTGCTTTTAAGGGCGATACCTTTCAAAATCAAAAGAAATATAAGAGTATATAATTTTCTATATTAAGTAAATACATTTTAGTTTTTGATTGAGTTTTTACGCACGTGCCATTAAAAAAAAGACTCACTTTTTCGAGCTAGCTGAAGACAGAAAAAGTATATGACACGTCTTTAATTCATCTAAAGTTCTAACATATAGGATTTCTATTTTATGGTTTTAGTTTCAAAAGTAAGTATGATTCTGATTTCGATTTCAGTACTGCATTGAAATGAAGCAAATTATTACGAAAATATAAATATAAACTGCTATTCATGTTAAGTGATGTAATCTGCCATTTGCTTATCCGCTTTATGTTAAGTAAGTATTTAGAACAAGAGGTAAAGCTTTCATTTTAAAATTAGAAACATGGCCCTTCCTCTAAATGATATTTTGAATCAACACGTGGATATTCTTTTCGATGAAAAGCCGCATATTTGTGAAATATGTCATGTGACTTTCCTCAAGATGTTGACTTAAGAGCACATCTGCGCCTTCATATCAACGAAAAGCTCCAAACTTGCGGAATTTGCAATGAGACTTTCTCTCGAGCTCCTCTTTTAAGAAGACATCTGCTTATTCATAAAAAGGAAAAGCCTCATGTTTGTGAACTATGCAACAAAGCTTTCTCCCAAAGTAATAAAAAACTTTAAAAAACATTTACTTATTTTCCCATATCAATTCATAAAAGCCTCATGTTTGTGAAATCTGTAACATACCTTTCTCCCTACGTGGTACATTAAAAGAACATTTGCGTATTCATACCAAGGAAAAGCCTCACACTTGTGAAATATGCAACAAAGCTTTTTCCCAAAGTAGTGCTTTAAAAAAACATTTACTTATTCATACCAAGGAAAAGCCTCATGTTTGTGAAATCTGCAACAAGCCTTTCTCTAAGTGGCAATTTAAGAGCACATATGCGTATTCATACCAAGGAAAAGCCTCACATTTGTGAAATATGCAACAAAGCTTTTCCCAAAGAATTAATTTAAAAAATCATTTACTTATTCATACCAAGGAAAAGCCTCATGTTTGTGAAATCTGCAACAAGCCTTTCTCTCGAAGTGGCAATTTAAAAAGACATTTGCGTATTCATACCAAATAAAAGCCTGATATTTGGGAAATTTGCAAGAAAGCATTCTCTCATAGTGTTGATTTGAAAAACATTTGCGTATTCATTTCAACTGCAAAGCTTAATTTTACGATATATCCATCTAACTACTGTTAAAGACAGATATTTATTAAAAATGTACTCTCTGTTTAAAGTTGAGAATGTTTATATTTTTAAAAATGATCGATGGTCTCCCTGCATAAATCATCAGTTTCATATTTAGAAGTGAAAGCAGGTATGCGGAAAAGTTAAAGTGATTATTATTTTGATCTACTTACTATGACAGTAGTGCAATCATGGACTTAGTGCTAGAACATTAGATTTGTACTTTTCATAGAATTTTACTTTAGTATTGTATTATCATGTATGACCTAACGCCTTTTAGGACGTGAATGTATTATTTTTGACAAAATAAACTTTATTGCTTTACAGGAAGGAACACTTCCTGTGAATTTTTAACTCGATATCTTTAGTCGCACGTCCATTTAATCCCTGGATTTCGATACAACACATGAAGTATTTATGTATTTTACGAGTAAATTTTCAGCTTTTTTTTTTGTAAATTAAAATTGATTCTTTTTTTGGTAGATTTAGGTGAATTCCATTCTATGCTCAACTTATTGAGAAACAGAAATTAAAATATTTTACATGAATAATTTTAATTCGTTTTCCGCAATTCAGGTGAACGTGGAAGGAAATATATAACGTTGCTAGAGCTTACATGCTTATATTTGAATTGTTATATATGAAAATAGTAAGTTTTCTTCCTTTTACATAAATCAACTTATAATATAATTGTAATATAAATCTAAAATGTAAATACAATTCAAATATAAATATCAGTTACAAGCTTTAATATATATATATACGTATATTTTAATATCATCAGGTATTTTCTGAAGCTGATATCTCACAAATGCAATAAATTTTTTCATCTTTAAACAATCTATTTTAAAAGTTAACTATTAGGATTTCGTGGAAATTTATTGTGGGATTTTAAAGTAAAAACTTATGCATTTTTTTTGTCAAAATATAATAATTTATTAGGTTTTGTTTTGAAAATAAACCTTCCGCCTGGTATATCTAATCCGGATCATTTTTTGAAATTTTTTATTGGATAATTATATCTGATTTTTTTTCATTTTTGAAAACTTTTTCAAAAAATGTAATGTTAGAAAATTATGGTTTTATTTTTTGGTATATTCTTGATTCAGACAATTTTATAAAAAGAAAATGAAAAAAAAATATGTTGATTTACTATATCTTTACAGTTAACTTTTAAATATAAGAGAGCGCTGGTTCATTATTACAATTGGGAAGTTTTCAAATACTGTGTTCGAGAAATATCCTAGAACTTGATCTTTTCAAATGATTCTTTTTAAGTAGAAATTTAGATTTAGGTAATGGATGCATTATTTTTTTTAGGTGAACTGGAACATTCCATTCCATTCCTTTTTCTTTTACGGAATGAAGTAGGAAAATAAGGCATTATGAATGTTTTAAATATAATATTTATTGCTAAATTTCTAAAAATGGAAAAACGCACTAAGGATTTAATTTATATTAATTTTCTTACACACAAAATGAAGCGTTTTTTAAAGAAAAATAAAATTAATTTATCTATATTTATAAATACGCTTTGTGATTAAAAGATTCAAAAAATAAATTTTTATTTTTGTTGGTAAATTTTATTTCGCAATTTCTTCTTTTCTAACCCAAGAATTGTTTGGGTAATTTTACTTAGATTGTCACTAGAGACTACGATTAACTGTAGTATTATTTTAATAATAACATTTTATTTAATATTTTTCCCATTGCTTTGAAATACGCATAATTGAAGATATTTATGTAATAGTGAAAAACATAATTATCTTTATATTCAAAGAAAAATTTGTTTATAAACACCTTTAAAATCTGCTTTATATCGAAACTTTTCATCTCTAAGAAGTATTTAAAAATATTTTTACATCGTATTGAATTTAATAAAATCTTTTTTCCTAGCTCAGAAATTTTTTATTTTATGGTAAATTTATTTATTTGAATATAAAATGCTCACAAAAATAAGAAAGAATGCTCCGGGTAGAACTTTTTGATATACTTGTTTCCTTTTTACCGCATTTAAAGCATAGAAATCATTTACATTATGATTTTCTTATTAAACTATGTTTTATAAACTGCATAAGATCTAGCAGCTAAATAGAGCCTTTGAGTTTGTGTCTTTCTAAAATGTATTTTTAGCTTTTTTCCCGAGAAAACTAGTGATTTAATATATTTAAAATACAGTCGGACCTCTATATAACGAAGTCGCTAAATGCCGTAAAAGAAGTTCGTTATATGGAAAATTCGTTTTATAAAGGCTCATCTTTTAATGTACTTTATAAACCACATAAAACAAATTTTAAAGTCATACACACTATATATTAAAAAAGTAATTATTCATACCTTTTTTTAAATCAATATATGTTTATTTTATATATTTTACTCATGAAAAAAAGAAAGAAAGAAAAACTGCAATTAAAATAAAAAAAAGAGTGTCGAAGAATTCACTGTATTTTCAATATTAAGAGAATAATTTTATCCTAAAATTCATGAATTTTAAGATCATTTTATAATTTAAAGCATACATGTAATATTAAACAAAAATTTTTTTATAATTATAACACGGGGAAACGGGACAACTCCACTGAGGGTGAAAGAGGGTATCGAGGATTATGCTAGTGTACTGGGAATTGGGTTTAAAGGTTGCACTTCTTCGATTAAACGTCCAGAAGTCTATTGTTCTCGGTGAGTTAATATCTAATAAAACCAGTTCAAGATTTATGACCAATATAAAATGCATTAAAGAGAGAACAAAAATTGAATCCCAAAAGAAAATTTCATTACATAGAAAATGCACTTCATTATAGAGAGTTAATTTTACGAAGAAAATTGTAAAATGCTCAAGGTTCCAGGAAAATTTCGATATAAAGAAAAATTCGCAGTAAAGAGATTCGTTATACAAAGGTTGACTATACATAAAAATCTCTCTTTTGTGTTTAAAAATGAGTCTCTCTTCAGAATAGGTTATCTGGATTTTAAGTAAGTTTATTTCACATCCTTTCAAGCTCAGATAAATTCCAATCCTACATTCGTAATTGCAGCTGACAGAATTTATACTCAATTTCAGTTTTGCGCATGCACGGATTTTTTTTTTCTTGGGTGAACCATTTCTCAACGTTCTTCTCCCCATAGAAAAAGTCTGAACCGAAAACAGAATAAATTCCTGAAAACACAACACTCTATCTTGTTCAACATTTTTCGGGAGACCGAATTTACCCCTTTTGGGGAGCCATTTTACATATTCGAATGATTCAACAGCTACGAAAACGGGAAAAGAGTGAGAAAACTCCCTTTAAATGTTTAATTCCTGATACAGGTACATTTAAGAAAAAAGTATTTTGAAAATTTTTTTTTCCCCTTCTAGAAAGGCTCGAATACTACTCGTTCCTGCGGGTTAGTTGCCAAAAAAAAGTGTGTGTGTACTTATGCACTCACGTAAGAAGTTATACTTCTTTGGCATAACAAGATTAAAATCTTACTAAAAATCTTTAGCAGGAAAAACTGGGCCAAGGGCGAAAGGCGGTGACGAGCAGAGTTGAACGATACTAACCTTCAGTCAATTGAACCACCAAAAATAATCACGATTCCTCTTTCTGTATATTTCTAGACAAATCTTTTTGGTATCCGTTTCTACGGAACGCAAAGCAAAGGTTCGCTGACACGGGGTATAGCTCAGTGGTAGAGCATTCGACTGCAGATCGAGAGGTCCCCAATTCAAACCCGGGTGTCCTCTTCAGGGAAGTGAAGAGAAATATTTTTTTGAGAATTTCGGAGGCGGGAATTCGGAGAATTTTGAAGGCGGCAATGATCTGTTCCGTTCTGTATATTTCTAGACAAAGCATTTTGGTATCCGTTCCTACGGAACGCAAAGCAAAATTTCGCTGACACGGGTGTATAGCTCAGCGGCAAAGTATTCGAATGCATATTGAAAGGTCTCTTGTTCAAACCCGGGTGTCCTCTTCTTCAGGAAGTGAAGAAATATATTTTACCGAGAGTTTCGAAGGCGGCAAAGATCTGTAACGATTTGTATATCTCTAGACAAAGCATCTTCGCATCCGTGATGGTGCGTGTCACATCCGTGACGGTGTGCGCGCGCATCGTAAAGATTCACCCTCATCATATTTCTCTAACGCCCGAAAATAAGTATAACTTCAAAAAGAAAAACTACCAATAAGTCCATTCGAAAGAGTGACAAAAATATTGCAAATTTATTAAGTGCTACTGCCAAATCTCTGTCAGAGTACATGAGAGAATATCGAGCACTGAAAAAAAACGCTGCAAAATACTCTCTTACTGCTCAGTTTAAGGGATGGGAATGCTATTGAGACTCTTCTAATGACAGCACAGAATAATACAGACTTAGTGAACCACCCCCTGTGCTATTAACTACAGAGCCCTCAACAAGTCTAGTGCGTGTTGGAACTGATGCATATAAATCAATAAAAATTCTATCTTACGTTACAAAGACTATGATTCCCATCAAAATGCTCACAAAGATTTTCAAAAGCGATTCGTTGATAATCGTTCAGTTGTGTGATACGGGTGTTCAATTTACTATAGATTATGGTTTAGAGATGATTTGAGAACGCTTTTTTTGCTGAGCACAAAAATATTTTGTAAAATATTTTACCGGGAATTAATTTAGAAGACACATTAAAGCGTGCTACAATTGCCGACAAAATTTAAATAGGAAAAGTATACCAAATTTATCAAAATATAATGTGTTTGTATACCCAGAAATTCCAAGACATCTTTCTGCTTTGGATTTGATATAAGAAAGACTCATTTCGCCACGAATACCTTTCATGCAAATTAAGCGATTGAGACATGTACTCAGTCAATTTGGAATATTAGGTTAAATAATCAATGTTCTAATGTCGCCAAAAAAGTTTCACTTCTATCGCGTGGCGTTCCACGCAACATTTTTTTTTTGTCGTTGCCATCGTTCCACGTGCACCAAGACGTGACCGGACAAAAGCGTAGTTCCTCAACGCAAAAACAGTAACGATCACCCACCACCGCGGCAGGTTGTCGTTTTCATATTTCCACATGCACCAAGATTCGAATGGCGGCTCGAGTACAGAGCAACAATTTTGCTCACGAGGCGACGCCACAGTGTCGTGCCTCGACGAACACCCGCGGCCGCGGCGGGGATGTCGTTCCCAAATTTTCCACTGGCACCAAGACACGACCGTTGGCGCGAGAACGCACTTCGGACTTAGCGCTTTTTTCACTTGAGCATCTTCGACGTCCACCCAGACACTGCTCCTATTAAGGAAAACGATCCCCAAATAGGGATTGATGAACTTTCGTCTGACGGGCGGTCCGGCATGGGGCTATTGTGCGACATAGCATCCTGTGATGACTATGTCTTTCCCGGGTTTCCCGCGTAAGCTAGAGGTGTGGATTATCAAAATGATGAGACATAGTAGTTCTTAATACAACTTTATTAAGAATAACTATATTACTTAATTTAATTTGACAATTTTATTTAAAGTGAGAGTTAACCCCCAATTAAACCTTGTATTTAAGTCAGATCACGCAACTAGATCCTTTATCTTAATTATAATAAATAAACCGGATTCCTTTTAAATACCTATATCAAATATTACCTTCTGCAGTTTCTCCTTCCTTCAACGTTGAGAGATATTTATAATTCACTTTTATACGACGATTCCAACTTCTTTTATTTGGGCTTCTATTCCCCAAAGCTATCGGACTGCTAACTCTTGATTAAAAATTCCACACTAAGTTTTCTCTAAACTTGCCGCGCTATTGATCAGAATGATTCCACACTAAACTATCTCTAAGCTTGCCGCGCTATATCTTATCATCAAAGTTTTTATCCTTTTAAAAGTATATCTCATTTACATATTTGATCCGTTTTCTCTTCTTGGTATTGGGTTGAAAGTTTTGCCATTAATCGTGGCCGTCAAAGAACATAGGAGTTATGTTAGCAGAAGGACGCGAGAGACGTCACAAGGGATTCTGGCCCCTTTTCCTGTAACGCCTGTTTACTTCAACGGGATTTTTTTGGACCAAAAACGCGTTTTTTGAGAAAAACGCTTTGACAGATCTTCCGGATACGTGTTTTGGCCCACGATTGCCAAATTACGTGACCTTTCCCCTATTTCCAAAAGAAGGTTCTTCTGCTGGACACAGAAATGTTCGATGCCACTGGCGGCGGAACTCCGGAAAGGAGCGAAATTCAATCGCTAATAAAAACCTGAAGTGGACTTCTGTTCGCGGTACGCACCGTTCGATAGGGCCCGTGGAGTACATTCCGAAAACATAAACTTCTAACTTCCGGTCCTGAACATCCGAAAACATAAATTTCTAACTTCCGATGGGCCAACCTTTTGGAGATATACAAAGTGTAGGGTCCGTCGAGCTGCGCTTAAAATACGATTTTCTAAGTCCTAGGATAGAAGGTAGGGTAAAGCCCGCTGAGGTGAGCTCAAGTTTAAATTTTACAAGCTCTGAATTTAAAGGGGGCACCCGGGAAAATTTTTTTTCCAATTTTTTCAAAGATTAAAAAATTTATTTAAAAAAAAGTTTCCGATCGTATTTTAACAAAAGCCCATCATTTTGTGAGGAATTTTTGAGTCTTCCTTTTCCATTTTTTCCTCGCGAATGAGTTTTTGCAAAAGTTACGAGAAGAAAAAAATCGGTTTTTTTCGGAATTTCAACAAACGGTCAGACTCAAAAATCAATAAAACAAAAAGTTTCGAACGTTTCATAAAGAAAAGTACCCAGGTTTGCGAGGAATCGTACGTTATTTAATTTTCATTGTGGTTTTAATAAATACATCGATTTTTAAAAAAGTTACGAGTGGAAAAATAACGTTTTACATGCGAATTTCGAAAAACGGTCAAAGTCTCGAAAACGAATAAAACAAAAACCGCCGAACTTCTTATGACAAAAAGTACCTAGTTTTATGAGGAATTCAAAGGTCTTTTCTTCCGAATTCCATGTTATCAAAATGCTGCCATATTTACTAAAGTTATTCGAAAAAAACAATTTTTTTCACGTGACTTTGGAAAAAGTCCCAAGATTCAAAAATACATAAAAAAATAATAAAAAAGGTTTTTGATTTTTCAGCAAATTGCCCTCTTTCGGTGAGGAATTTAAAATTCTTCATTTATCATAAAGATTTTTTAATACATTTATTTTTTAAAAGTAATTGCAAAAAAACTTTTGAAAGCCTAAATTTCAAAACTTTACCAAAGACTAGAAAACGAATAAAGAGAAACATTTCAAACTTTTTTGAATGGAAAGCACTTTTTTTTTTCGGGAATGTCGAGGGCTTTGTTAGTTTTTGTCATTAGCTTTTTTTTTTCGAAAGTTATAGAAAGAAAAGAAAAAAAAAGAAAATTTTACAAAGTTTTTCCATGTTCGAAAGTCGAAAAAATCCTATAAAATGCATAATTTAGTTTATTTTAATCGGGAATGACGTCATTCGACACGTCATCCATCTCGAACAATTATCTGCCCCATTCGTAGTGTTTGTCAACGACTAGAAGTACGCCCGATCTGCCTATTTTGAGTTTAAGGTGAAAGGTAAATTCCACAGGCGAGAACTTTTCTGGATAATCGTATTTCGCGAATAACTCCCGAACTAATAGAATTATCTGTAAAAACTATACATTTTCGGAAAAGTCTCGTCAAGAAGAAAAGGAAAATTTAAAATTCGAAGTACTACTCTCCTGGGAGAGGCCCCACGGGGCAAAAACACCTTTTTGGAATTTGTCTTGTAACTCCGAAACTTAAGTAAATTTTCTCTCGTGAATTAAACTGCGGATAGAACCCATGTAGGGGAACTTTCGACTTAATTTTCTAAAGCTATGGTTTCCTAGGGTAGCGGCCCCGCTCTTAAGCGTTCGTAACATTAAGGTGGATGACGTCACTAAAACGTTGCCTGTGTAAATAGATAGGCGTGGTTTCCTAGAGAGCGGTGGATGGGAGAGGAATGTAAAGTAGCAGGTCGTCACGATCGTCATAACCGCAGCAACAGTTCGTTGCACGTTTTTCACGACAGCGGTAGCAAAAAAATGAGTGCCAATATTTTCTGGACTCCTGAAGAGGAGGAAATTTTAATAGATTTCGTGAGAAATCACGATGTGTCTTATACAATATAAGACATCCAGATTACAGGAAGGATTACAGGACTCACCCGTGGCCAAGTGTCTGAAATAAATAAAGTTATGTGACATTATACTAAATAAAAATATTATCTTTTTTGTCATTTATTTTCCCAAAATTAATAAAATAATTTAAATTGAGTTTTAAATGTAAGCACATTAAGTACCAATGAGTTTTTTATTTTCTCTATTTCTTTAAATATATGTAACTTAATATTATAACTAGACTTAATAATAGGTTATAAAAATTCTTTAATTTTCACTTGTCTTTTCTTATTTTGTATTTAAATGTGTGCTGATTAAAAACATTTCTTTATTGAAAACTTGCTACAAACTATAAAACTGTGATTTATAAAATGACATTAAATATATATATCAATACAACACAGAAAATATTACATCTTGATTAATTGAACTTACCTCACAAGAATGCATAACTTTTCTTCTGGGCATATAGGCTTTTTGTGCCTGTTGTATGGTTTGGATGTTAATTCATCCCGTACATTATTTAACACATAATCAAACAATACTGGCGTCAAACGAAAATATTGTCTGAATTTTTCGTCATTGCAGTGGAGATGGCGATGCACTAAAATTTGGAAAACTCCTTCAGAAGACCTATTTTTAAACAATTCGCTTTCTTCAGAACGACTTTCTTCAGATGATTGCTCATCTTCCAAATACATTACCAACGCTACATCTAAAACATCCATTTTCAGCAGTCTGTAATTTGTTTACAATACTCTTTACAGTTACGGACGTAAGTACTGTAGGGACCGAGGAAACCACTCGGACAACGTTAAGAGACAGCCGTCTTTTCTGTGACGTCATCCATCGTGATGTTACGGACACGAAAGAACGACCCGCTGCTCTTGGAAACCATTACTTCAGCGATGGTGCTATTTTGGGCCCCGGGGTATCAGACTATTTACAAAATCTATACATCATCAGAAAGGTCTCGTTGAGTAGATTCCGAAATTATAAAATTCTAAGCCGTGGAGCAATTAGGGCCCTCGTGGGCCACCGGGCCCCGGAAACAATTTACAGTATTTTTTATAATTTTTTTTGACAATTATTAAAATTCTCATTTGTAATTGTAATTGAATTTATCTAAAGTTGAAGTTATATATTTACGAATAAGTTCTGAGTTTATTATTAAAATCCGAAAAAGCTCAGAATTAATTTCAGTGCAAATTTTTGTTCCGAACATAGAAGAATGCCAAACCTAATAAGTATTATTGAAAGGTTTATATGTTTTGAGTTCTCATAGTTTCCAGCCTCATATTTTCTGAATATATAATTTGTATTTATATATGTGGAATTTATATTGTTATTATTTGTTGAATATAACATTTTAATATATATATTAAAGTTAAAATTTTTTTAAAACCCGCATACCTCCGAGGAGTTTTGAGATTCGTTAATGAAATTCGGACCATAGGTTCTCCTCGTTGAGCTGTTTCATCTGTTATAATTCATGTGTAGATAGTGGGCATAGGGGAGGGGCGTTATCACTAAAATTATAATCCCCATGTTTTTCCTATAAGGTTTGATCTTTTGATGACGTAACGGTATTACAGAGACAGAAGGATGAAACTTTGGGATCACCTACTACTCTGTGTATCGTTAGGATGTACATGACCATTTACGTCAGAGTTGTTCCACTCCGGGGGGAGTTAATTTCGTTTTCCTTTCCCGAGCTAGTGCTTCCCCATTTGCAACTACAGACTCCGGACCGGTTCTAAATATTCCTCTTGTGTTTGCTCATAACCAGGCCCAGTTTCGAGTTGCTGGGTTCCTTGCTTCTATTAAATGTTTTAATTATTTTAAAATGACCATAACTCGGGGGCTCTTGAGGTGGATGTCCGACACATTAGGATATAAATATTTTTAATTTCTCTTCCGAAATTAAGGTAAACATGGAATAAAATATAACGTCGCTCTAGCTTACTTGTTTGTATTTGAATTGGAATATATTTAAATTGTAATTTTTTTTTTACATAAACGAACTTTAAACATAAGAGTAATATACGTCTAAAACGTAAATAAAATTTAAATGTAAATTTAATTTACAAGCTTGAATATATATATTCATATATTATCAGATATTTTCTTATGCTGATATTTCACTAATACAATTAATTTTTTCATTTTGAAACAATATGTTTTAAAAATAAACCATTAGGATTTCGTGGAAATTTAGAATGGGATTTTATGTTGAGAAGTTATACTTTCTTTTTGTCAAAATATATTATTATATTAGTTTTTTTCTGAAATTAACTCTTCTTTCTAACATGTATAATCCGGATTACATTTTCTAAATTTTTTTTTACTGGAAAATTATATCTGATTTGTTTCCTTTTTTTGAAAACTTTTTCAAAATATATAAAGTTTTTAGAAAAATTATGGTTTTAATTTATTTCGTGTTCCTGATTGAGAGAGTATTAAAAGAAGAAAACAAGGAAACATGATTATTTACTATTTTTTACAGATAACCTTTGAATAAGAACAAGGGTTAATTCTTTTATTTAGGTAGTTTTCAAATACTGTGTTTTTTATAGATATTTTAGAACTTGCTTTTAGAAGAATTCGTTTTAAGTAGAAATTTAGATTTATGTATAGATGCATTACTTTTTTTTTAGGTGAACTGGAAAGTTCCACTTCTTTTTCTTCAATAGAATGAAAAAGGTTTTAAAGGCATTATAAATGTTATAAATGTAATATTTTATCCCCCCTAAATTTCTAAAATAGGAAAAACGCACCAAAATTTTCATTTTTATTATTTTTTTTACACACAAAATCGTAAAATGAAATGTTTTTTAATAAAAAATAAAAGTAATTTACCTGCTTTTAGAATATTCTTTGTGACATGAAAAGATTCAAGAAATAAACTTTTAATTTAGATGGTTGGTTTCTTAGTTGGCAGTTTTTTCTTTTCGAACCTAAGAGAATTGTTTGGATAATTTTATATAGAGATTCTCAATAACGACTACGAATAACTGTTGCGATATTACTACTAACATTTTATTTAATATTTTTCCCAATGCTTCTATATACGCACAATTGAAGATATTTATATTATAGTGAAAAATAATTATGTTTATATTCAAAGAAAAAAATAGGTTTAAACAATAAAAAAAATCTGCTCTATATAGAATTTTTTTTTCATTTCTAAGAGTACTTAAAAAATATTTTTACATCGTATTGAATTTAACAAAATCTTTTTTCCTAGCGCAGCATATTATTTTATCGCAAATCTATTTATTTAAATATAAAATGATTACATTAAGTAAAAATACTCTGGGTAGAACGTTTGCCGTTTGTGTTTCCTTTGTACCGCATTTAAAACATAGATATCATTTACATTATTATGTTCTTATTAAACTGTAAGTTTGAAACTAAATAAGGTCGTGCGACTAATACATAAATAGAGTTATTTGAGTGTGGGTCTTTCTAAAATGTATTTTAAGCTTATTTTTTTAGAGAAAAATAGCGATTTTATAAATTTAAAATTTATATATACAAAAACGTTTTTTGTTTAAAAATGGGTCTCTCTTCAGAATAGTTTATATGGATTATAAGTAAGTTTATTTCTCATGCTGCATTTCAAATCCGTTCCAATTCTACATTCGTGATTGATGCTGACAAAATTTATACTCAATTTCAATTTTGTGCGTACACGGATTTTATTCTTCTCTGGGTGAACCATTTCTGAATGTTAGATAAGTCCGAACCGGTAATAGAATAAATTCCTCAAACACAATACTCTATCTTATTCAACATGTTTCGGGATACTAATTTTTTTCACCTTGGGAGCCATTTTATACATTTTCGATTGATTCCCCAGAACGAATGGATGCTTACCGAAAAACTGGAAAAAGAATGAGTACACTTCCCTTTGAATGTTCAATTCCTGATAGAGGTACTTTTAGGAGAAAAGTATTTCTCGAAAAACATATTTTTTCTTCCAGTAAGACTTGAACAGTACGCATTCCGTGCGGGTTAGTTGCCGATAAAAAAACATGAATGAAAATCATTTTCTGGAATATAGGTTCTCGAAAGTGTTCTAGGGGGGGGGGGGGCCCCAAAAGCGCAAGGGCTGGGAATATGAAGCCGCTATCAAAATTCGCAGATGACAGTTTTTTATGTGAGGGCAACACCGAATAATAAGGTTACATTAGGTTAGAGGGGTTTTTTTAAAAGTTTCAATATAGACTTGGCAATATTGATGAACAAAGGGAGTCTGTACGAACAATTTTTTTTGGTTTTTGGATGGAAGAAACAAATGCTTCTGTCAGAATTTGGTTTTCCATTTAACACAACACAGTAGAATACTGCTTTATCATAAAATTCTTTTATCAAATTCTTTGGGGCCCCTGATTTAAAGGGATTTTTTGAGAAAATTGAATAGTAAACAAAACAAATCTAAAAGTGTTCTTTTTTTTTCCCGAGTTTTGATGTTTTAAAGAAATTTTTTTTCCAGTTAACGGACGCGAGTATACTCGTGAGGGAAGTTACAGGATTTTGGTACGACGATATATTCGTCTTGCGTAAAAAGTAGTGACCATTGTGGCAATTTAAAGTGCAATATTTGACAGGACATAACATATTCTCAAATTTCGAGATGTTTAGAATATTTTGAGGCCTCCGAAGTAAAACAAATAAATAGAAAGTACAAAATATTTAAGATGAACTCATGTGTTCCTGCATGCACCGGCTGAAACAAAGTATAAGTTTTCATTCCGGATTTATTTATGTACGAAGATAATGTTTTTTAGAAGTTAGCCTAAAAGGGGCAAAGGAAGAAGTCGAAAATTTATTTACAATGGGGTTCCTTCAGGTATGGTCAGTCTTAATACAAATGCGTCACGCCGACCAGGCCCTAAGACCTTTGATAACTACTAGCCCGAAGTAACCCAGCTATCGAGTGGTACAAATGCCAATGGTTAGATGTTAAACCCCGTGCTGACGTAAGAGTAATAGCCAATGACATCCTGCCTAAAAAATAGTTAGTTTATTGGGATGGGAACGGCAAGGATGCTTTCTGGTAAGAGGTCTATGATCAACCCTACAGCACCAATTCCACCTTCCGTTGTGTCAAGACAGGCAGAAAATTTTTTGCCAGTAAAGAAGGAAAAAAATCAGTATATGCTAGGTTTCAATCCAAGAATTTTGACGATCACTAAAATTCAGAAGGAATTTAAATTCTTACCTTTCTACGTGATTTTTCTTGAGTGTTTTGAGTAATATATGCAATATATGTTTATGGTAACCAAATAAATAAGTATAAATAACAAAATTGACAATTTTTTCAAGTAAACCCATCTTTTTGATCCAATGTTTTAACAGTGACACTTACTCTGTGATTGACATGTATACTCGTCATTGCTCGAGTTCCATGATACACATAGCTGTCCTCTCTCGAACGGGGCTATACAGTTAACTGGTTAAAGTTGGCAACATATTTCTCCATCCTTAATAATGTGATATCAATTACGATCAACGTGTTAAATCATAAATAAGGCCGTCATAATCTTTTATAATATAGCACAAGCAGATTATAAAATGATAAATCTTTTAAGTTGTATAAACTACTTTTAAAGCCAAAATTAGCCTTGGAATCAATTTTAATTAATTAATTATGAGAATTTAAAAAATTCAAAACTAATTTAGAAGAATAGATTTTAGTAATGAATATTGGATTAAGTATACATTTCACACTGAAAGAGTTAATTATGCTCAAAAATATTTTCAGTTAGGCTTTGCAGCCCTGGGATTAGGAAATCCTGGGATTAAAATAACTAATCCCGAAATTTAATTTTGTATGAATTATATTTAAAAAAATTTTTTTCAACAAATTTTTTTAAGAATTTAATTCTTAGAAAACTTATATTTTTTGTTTAGGAAATATGTACGTAGAATTTTTGTGTGCAATTATAAGTGCTATAAATAAAAAAAAAAATATGCAGCTCTCATTTCTGGTATGGGAAAATGTCGTACAGATCGAAGATGTTGTTGCTTATGCCACCTGATCCACAGTAACATCAGATCAGGTACACGAAATTCATCACGGCTGAGGGCTAGAATTTTACTCCTGTCGTTAGCCTTAGCTTTGAGCATCATACAGGTGACTGTACGAATTTTCTCGGTTCTACCCCAATTTTGAGAGAGGGGGTGTTGAGGGGCCTCCCACCCCTCTTCCACCAAACTTACGAGAGGACTTGCGGCTCGACGGCTATTTAGAGTATCCCCAAAGTGGCTCACTGCAATACTTACACAATAAATATAAGCAACATCTCTAGAATAGATTATGTCACAGTTCCTTCTTCTAAAAGCAATTAATAGCGGACCTACTTGAAAGATCTGAGACATTTCAAATCCCATTGTGTTACTCCTGCAACTGGACCTTCTATTTCAAAGGGGTAAAACTTGAATTTGATTCCCATTCTGATTCAATAACCGGATCAATTTATACACAAAACCCTTAAGTATAGCAGAAGGACCAGATAAAGTAATCAAAGAGATACATTCACTAATGCAGCCAATGAGATTTGAAAGACAACGTCATTAAATACAAAAAGAAATGTCTCTTCTTTGAAAATGGAGAGAGACTTGGTGCCTACCTGAAAAGAATTTACTCCTGTTTCATGACGATAACACCTAGGGGAGACCGGGGCAAGATAACAAATGTCTTAATTTTTCGGTTTTCCGCTAGGTAGCAGGATCAACCGAACACTACTGGCTCTCCTATTGGCCGTTCGTTAAACAAAGTATAGAGAAGCTGAAATCGCCCTTTTTGTGTTAGTTGTGAAGCTTTGTTTTCCCTTCCCGATATAACTTTTATGCAAGTGTAAAAAACT